>JBDJHY010000097.1:15718665-15730186 GCA_039654485.1 Withania somnifera | reverse complement strand
AAAATTTAAGTCGAGGATAATGAAGTGCATATATCTAGGGCATGCAATTGAAGTGAGAGGTTATAGGTTGTGGTGCACAAATTAGTATTCAGAGTTAATTATTAGTAAAGATGTGACGTTCAATGAAACTGCCTCACTGGACAGTCAGAAGGAGAAGTCAATGGTAGATTGTGTTGTCAATTACCGTATAGAGCTAAAAGTTGATTCCCACTAGCTCAACCTAATACTTCAAAAATGGAGGAGGTGCAAACCCTTAATCGAGATGATATTGTTAATATACCTATACAACATCCGTATAGAATTGCAACAGGTAGAGAGATGAGAGTTATTGGTGCAGGCAACAGCAACACCGGCTCTACGAAGACCAAAAAAATTTGCGAACGTAGTTGATGAGAATCTTGTTGTATATGCAAATTTGGTAGAGTTTGCTTGTTCAGTTGCAGAGATCATTGACATGATTGAGCCTAATAGCTAAGGAAGTTATTTCTAGTTCGAAAGCAAATCAGTGGATTAATGCAATGGGTAAAAAGACCGAGTCACTTCACAAGAAACAAACATGGAAGTTTGTTCCATTGCTAAAGGAACAAGAGGTAGCAGACTGCCAAGAGGTTGAAGTGAAGAAAATCTCTACACATGATAATCCAGTAGATATGATGACTAAGGTAGTGTCGACCAATAAATTTAGGCATTGCTTAGACTTGATTGGTGTGTGTACTACCCAATGAGCCCTTTTGAGGGTTGAGAGCAAGACAGAGAGACGTTGTTCCTGTCGATGAGGAATTCAAGCCAAGGGAAAGATTTATTAATTATGTCTTTGAATTATTTCCTTGTATATTTTAGGAAACCTACAATCCTTATTAGTTTAAGATACCTTTTGTCCTAATAGATTTGAGAAAGGAAAATATTGTCTTTGTAGGATTGAGAAAATCTATTCCTAGTAGGTTTTGAACTATTTTGGAATTTATAAATAGAAGCTATAAGTGGGGATTCTATAAGCATGGTAAACTTCTTTTCTTTCATAGTAGAAAACTCTCTCTGCTTTTGCTGAGAGGATTAAAGCCTAATCAAACTTCGTTAAATTTTTGTATCAATTTTCTTTCTCTATATTCTTATGTGTAATTGTGTGCTAGTTAATCCACGATATTTCCGCGATAATTTTCAAATACAAATACAGGATAAGACCAAAATTATTGAGTTCACTTAAACTCGAGGGTGTAGACAATTTGTTTTTAATCTCTGGTGTATTGATTGAAGAAGCAAAAGAGAATTACTACACGTAATTACCAGCAATTGTACAGAGAAGCCAAGAAGGTCTACTGAAGGTACTCTTTCTTGAATGCTTTGAAGAAGCTGTTCCACGACCACTTTTCTCTGCTTTCAGTTTTGCTTCCATTTCAGTAGGCAAAACTGGGCCTACCCATCAAAAACATTTTACTGTGACTTCTTTAATCAATTAATACAATATAAGTAAACAATGCAAAGAGGTACTATAGTTATCCATAATAAATGAGACCAAAACAGTGTAAGGGTAAGTAGTAGCGGAACCAAGATTTTTAGTGAGGGGTTTCAAAATATGAATAGTTAAACGCACGAAGAATCTGAAGGGAATTCCGGCCCTTAGACAAAAAGGGTCGGTCGAATGGTAAGCGCCCTCCATTTTCAAATTGTGGAATATACTACGAGGAACAGAACAGAATGAATAGTGAATAGGAATTGTGCAAGAATTTCACAAATATGCCTTGCTGCAAATTTCGAAGGAAAAAAGTTGAATCATACAGCAACTAAAGATGGAGGTTGTATTAATACAACCAATTATCATTAAAAATCCCTTTTTTTTTTTTTTTGGTTAAGTGAGAATTAAGGTGGGAGGACACAAGGAGCTTAAAATTTGTAAGACGAAAACTACCGCATACCCCCCCCCACCCACCTAAAGTACAGATGATCACAAGCATGGACGGAGCTAGAGGTATGGAAGGGGCACATCTATGTTACTTTCACCAGAAAATCATACTATATGTACAAGATCGTTTTATTTTAATAAATAATAAACCTTTTTGGTGAAAATTCCACTTATATGTAATGTTTGAGAAGGAGTTGGAAAATACAGACAGATAGTTAAAATGGTAAGAAAAAGAATTCAGTAAAAAGAGAAGCATACCGTACAGTTCAAATTCTCGATCACTGAAAAGAGCAATTTGTGCTAGGAAAACAGAGTGAGTGGAGTATGATAACAAGAGTAGCACTAGTTTGTTGTCTTTAAGCTCTGCCACCCTTACATATATATGCCAACTTTTTTTTTTTTTTTCTTTCTTTTTTTTTTTTTGAATGCACTGTGTTTTGTCATAAATAGTTATATACTCCTTACAACTACTGAAATTTATCCCTACTATTTACAAATATTAGTTCCACCACCAGCATTTCTATATATTTGACAAGTATTAAGGGCAACAACAATTTTCATTCGTAAAATTTCAACTTTTTATCCGTGAGTTAAATTCATTTTAGTGCAACCTGTAACTTCTAAATGCTGCAACTAACTATTTTCTAAAAGTTTTTGAAGTTCGGCCATGAATTTTATTCACTTTTTTTTAGGGAAAAAAATTACTTTATATAAAAATTATGTTTTGACATCGAAATTTTCAGATATAATTTGAAATTGAACTTGGATTTTCCTAAATTCGATTTTAACTTTTAATATTATTACATATTACCTCTAACTTTTATATGTTTATAAAAACACTCTATGACATTTTATTTTCTTATTCAACATTACTTATAAGCCATGTTTTTAGTTATTATATTGTTTGAGAATTATTATATTTATGCGATCAATTTTTTATTATTGTTATATTGTAGAAACATAAAAAAAAATTAGCAAACCACGTGGTCCAAATATCGATAAATAGACAGATGAAATGATATAACAAACTTATGATAAATGTTAACTCACGACAGCTCCTCCATCGTTGTCGTGAGTGAAGTGCAACTTTATGTTGTTAGGTTGAGTGATTTTGCTATTTTTAAAACTTTGGGTGTAAATATATTTTTAAAAAATCTTTCAAAAAATTAAAAAACTTAAATTTAAAAACATATGATCAAATACAACTTTCAACTAGAACTCCAACTCTTTTTTATTTTCATGGACAAGCGCGTACTTAGTCATAAGAATTTGTTAATATCAATAAGAAAATTCATTTTGAAAGGCCATTTCTTTTTTTCTTTTTTTTCCAAGTGAATTGTGGCCCCAAAACAATAACTTTCACAAATCATTTTAATATTTACATTTCCATATTCTTTTTAGCTTAACTTGAATATTTTCAAAAGGACACCCTTTTTTCTCGACAATGGGTACCTTGTAAGATGTCACTAAGGACGTACGGAGTATTTAAAGCAGCCAGACCCAGCTGCAAAGGTTCAAATTGGCTTTTCAATATCTAATTTACCCCCTCTAGAGGTAATCTTTTATCATGTATATTTATTTTTATGTACTTTTAATTTAGAATGGAAGAAGCACATGGATCCCACCACATCAGAATCTTAAGATCATGTGTCCCCTTAGTTGTTTCTCTTGCCCTTTTGGTATGTACCTGAATTATTGATGTCTCTCATGATCGTTTGGTGAGAGACAACAAATTTCTCTACAAGATTTACTGATAAATAACTTAACGAGAACGTTTAAAATGAAACACATAAATTAATTGCGCACCCACCACTAGTGCCATAACTTTACTTACAAGTTCCTCTTATAATACCAGTAACGCAGGATCGATGAACGCCTTAGCAGCAATACCTAAGCAAATTAAACATCTTTACTTAAAAGAGCAAGGTCGTCGATTGTCAATTTAGAAATCACTACCACAAAAGGAACTTCTCTCCATACAATTACACATAAATTGACTCACTGTATAAAGAGCTCAGATCCATGAAGTTTAGACTCAATAATAACATGCTGAATATACATATAGCAAAATATAAATGGAAGTTCAGACTCAATGACGTGCATCTAATATCCAGCTCTTTGTCCACAAAAGTATGGTCTCAATAGTTGATATTTGCCAGAAAAAACTTCTTCCAAGATCCCATCTGACAAGAAATCATTTCCCCCTATAGAGAAAAAAGAAATGAAATGAGTAAAAAATACCAGCTTTGCCTGCCAAAGAGGAAGAAAGGGGAGAGATTTCATAATGGCAGTTATAAGCTATCTGTTAGGAGTGTATTAATATCTATGTTTTCAGGGTCATCGGAAAAGAGGTAAAACAATGATTCAATAACACACGTGTTCATCATCAAAGTGATATTATCTCCTTTTAGAAGAATTCGCCCTGCAGAGGAAACAAAGACATTTTTAGAGACAAGGAATAGATAATATAATTTTTCCGTGTAAAGGAGAAAAAGGCTAGGCCTTGAGTTGAAATTTATTTGCTACTCACCCAACTGCTTTCTGCTATTCTTTTTCACATTGACTTCCTCCGCATCATCTAGAACCAAATTCATGTACTCATCAAAACCCTAAACAGCAAAAACAAATTATCTCCCGTTAAACAACTTCTAGCGAGTTGAAATATAACCTAAATCCAAAAGAAAATAAAAATAAAAAATAGAGACCACACAAAAGCTTTGCGGCAATAATAATGCTTCTAACTCCTAAGTGCATATACAACTCTAGCGCACATAGTACATGTGTGTCATGCAAACACTTTAATTCAAGGGCCTCCATCAGAAATCACTTTTTTATCTAATTCATACAATGAAAGATATAGATCTTAAAAGAACTACATAAGAAGGGCACAACAAAGAATATGTCAACAGCAAATGAAGCTAGTGCTAATCTTGACAACAATATGTAATCCACAAGCCTATAACAGCATATTCAGTCCTATAAAGCTTCCCAAGCCCCTTAAATCTTGACAACAATATGTAATCCACATCTTGACAACAGCATATTCAGTCCTATAGAGCTTCCCAAGCCCCTTCAAATCTTGACAACAATATGTAATCCACATCTCCTAACAAGAACTAAAGCTTAGGAAATCCATACTACAGAAGCAGCAAATAAATCCATATCCAAGTTTTTGAGGTTCATATAATAAATTTTGTAGGTGCATCTTCCACATTCAAAGCAGGCTTCTGTTAGATTTGTTGACGTTCCAAGGAAAGAGCAGTAGAAGGAATTGGAAAGAAGTGAGGACAGCTTGTATAGAAAGGTTATGCGAGCAGAATATATAACCATGAGGAATATATTCAAATATTTAAAATTGCTAAAAAAAATTCTTATTATCCCTTTTATTTCCCAAACTTCACATGTCTTAGGACAAGCATTTTAATCATCATCAAAAGCATACTCAACAAATTCCCTTTTCCTTTTTTATGATGACAAATAAAAATTGCTTGTACCTTAAGATTGACCCATATTTTTCCCAGAACTATTTTTATTTTTCAAAAAGAGAGCAAAATAAACTAGAGTACTATTCAATAAAGCACATCTAAATTTTCCCTTTTAGCCTTATTAAAAAGCAAAATGCATAAAAACTGTACACAAAGGAAGGTGAATAAATTAAAATGCATAGCTCACCGCCACATGGCATCAAACATAAGAGACAATAATTATTTTCCAAAATGCAATCTAATGATATTAGCCCAAAACATTCTGACCAACACCATACACTGTTCATGTGAAAAAAAGACTAGTTCTTCAAAAAATATGGATCAGCTACAAGCAATTTTATTTGTCATCATCAAAAAGGGGAAATTTGTTGAGTAAGATTTTGACGATGATAATTAAACTAGGCTTGTCTTAAGTCATGTGAAGTTTGAAAAATAAAACGGATAAGAAGAAAATAATTTGGCAGTTATTTGAATCTGTCAGGGCTTATGATCATATGCAAGACTAACGGGGATGCTAAGTGTCAATAAAGTTAGCACTGTGTTTTGTAGCTATAGATGAAAAATTCTAGAGTTTCAAGTGTATGGTAAAATAATCAAAATGATAGATAATGAAATTTGAAGGCCAACAAATGCTCAAAACAAGATGTATAAACCAAGCACGGAAACATATGATTTCTCAGTAATCCCCATAATGTAGATTTGACTTAGGAATCAATGATCAAATAATAATCCAAATAGGTAATTAGGACAGAACATACTTTCTCAATTCTTTGGCCCATATACGATAAATACTACAATTGAAAAGGTTCTAGCTCTTCTAACACAAGGCTATACAATGGGGATATTTCATCATAATATTGTTTTATAGAATTAGAGTTTCTATTTCAAACTATGAGCATGCCAGTGGCCAGTCCATCCCGAATTCAAGTATATGCTAGCATTAACACAACAAACTAAAGTTAACTTGTTCATTAAGACTAGACTTTACATAAGAATACAACATTTATTTGGTCTGGTCCAACTAGATAGGTCTGTGCACTCAGCAATAGGAACTAACAGTGAGCCATAATCTAAAGTCTACAGCCAATATGCAAGTACGACTTACGAGCTTGCTACATTTGTACATGAAATGAATTTTACATGACAACAATGAAGTTAGATGCTTTTCGCTATTCCTATTGCAATTCGCAAAAATATAAAGGCTATAGGAGTTATACGACATGATTAGTTGATAGTTAGGGGATATGAGCTTAAACTGCTTTTCTCCTTGCTGAGCTTTCTGACAGCCAGATGATTTATTCAAGCTTTTTTTTTTTTTTTTACTGTCTTATACCTTTGTTGGGAAATTTACAACAGCATACCCAGTATGTGGTCTGGGAAGGATAAGATGTATACCCTACCCCTACCTTCGTTGGGAATTTATCCTTCTTAAATCCAAATTATGCAACTTTATTATTTCAAAGCTATTTTAATGATAAATCTCACAGTTGAAAATTGCTAACCCTGGGCTGTACATTTATCAGCTCATACAAACACAAACACGGATACTAAACTCTAAGAATCTTTACTCTCTATATAAAAAATAAATAAAGCAATTCCATTTCCATAAATCCATAACCAAACCAAAACCGGAAGCATCTCCCTTAAATAACATAATACTATTATTGCACATGTTAAGGTAATGAATCAGACAGTAAGTGGCACAAACATTGGTAAGAGGAAATTCACATAAGCAAAAAATATTAATCTTTCTTTTCTTCTAAACAGGGAAACAAGAAGAAAAAAAAGCATACAATAATACGTCCTTCGATCCGCAGATCCTTCTGCTCAAATAGCCATATCTGAATTCGCGCTTTCTGCAAAATAATTTTCACATAATTTATAACTAAGCCTTTGGGTAATGGTTAAACTGAGAAAAAGAAATTAAACTTAAACAAAGGCTTATAAAAGTAAACTTACACTCTGAAGAAATCTGAATATCAGATTCTGTAAAAAAAAAAAAATTAGCGCAAAAATATTAAAGTACTAATTTGCACAAACCAAAAAACAACAAAAAGAGGAAGAAAGTTACAATGGGTTGGGTCATAATCCTCTGAACTTTGGTGCTAGCCATGGCTGCTGCTGCTACTCTTCTCTATCTGACGGAGTGTAGCAAAACCGTAGTTACTCTTAAACCCTAGTGCTTTAATTTCTGAACGGAAATATCCCACTATACTATTAACCTATTTTATAAGCCAATAAGGGTGGGACTATCCCTGCATCAAGTTGTTGTACAAGAGCATCAGGTGGTTGTACATATTAAAAAGCCAATAAGGCTGGGACTACAGGAGCATCAAGTGGTTGTAACTATACCGAACATACATGCTACAGTAAGGCCCTGTTAATTTGGGAATATTTTTGGCATTACTTCATTGGCTATTAGACACGTGGAACGCTCAAAATCCACTGAGGAGCAATTGTTGAGATGATATTGCTGCCATGCATTTTCTCATCTCTCACTTGCATCAAATCTAGCTTTGGGAGTTCTTTCAACCTTGAAGTTGGTGGGTTTCTTCATCTTATTTTTATTTATCCTGTAGCAACTTTCTTAACTCTATTGTGTTTGGTATGTTTTGATTCCATTTTGATGGTGAGTTCCTTTTTCTTTGTATCATCTTGATGGTGAATTTAATTTGATCTGAAAAGGATTGGTTCCGGGGTTCTCCAAATCATGCATGTGTTCTGTTTCTATTTCTTTCTTAAGTAGACTTTGTTTGTAACCATTGTTTGCTAGGTACTTTTCATACCCTCTTCTTTCAATGAATTCTGTTTGTTTTCCTATTTAAAATAAAAATATAATTTCTTTTCACAATGTTGTTGCTGAATTTTTATCATTCAATTGTTCTTTAATTTCTGGTAAATTTTCTTTTTTCCACATTGTGGCTAGGTGTAATATACTCTCATAAAAGATTAAGAGGGGGGATTAATAGAGTCCCAGAATTTATAGTGTTTGAATTTGCATGTGTTATAAATAATGTAGTCAATGTATTAACTATGCGTATAAGTGAAATTTAAAGTTTTTCAATTTAAATGTTCTTAGAGATTCATAAAGGGATTTAATGCATGTTCCTCTTTTGCTTATTGTTGTGAAGATATCTTTTATGGACATATGGCACCAAGATTGAATATCAGTCAACTAACAACGGACACTCCTGACTGGACTTGCAAAGTACAAATCGTAGACATCAGTCAGAGAACGAGAAAGCCCAGAAAAGAAAATGCGTTTAATTTTTATTTATAATTGAGAAAGCTATTCAACTTTAGAGGAGAAACAGATTAGGAAAGTTGTGTACGGTTATGATATCGCATGCTACGCAAACAAGCTTAAATTATTGCGCACGTATCTTATTTCTACTGCAAGAGTAACAGATTCGTCAGTTTCCTAAACGGAAATATAATACATCAGTTTTTCTAGATAATTGACAAAGAAGCTACAGTGGAACAAGTCCACCCAACTAATCAACACGAGAAACCTTTGTCACCCCGACCAAGCTCGATATCACAATTTTGGACTGTATCACTCATATCGGTGCTTCAGAAATTGGTATATCTCGCCTGCGAACTAATTAGGCTGCTTAAATTTCAGATTACTGTGTATATACAAACTAATCATAATTGGTTAATTTTAACTGGTAGATATTCAACTGATTAGGCTACTTAAATTTCAAACTACTGTTATAGTAATCTCTTCATGCTCGTTCCAAGCTCGAAGTACCATACTAATCATAGTTTCTTAATTTTTATTGGTAGATACTGGGAGTACTTGTACGTTGTGGCCCTTTAGAATATGCTGGCCACACCACAAAGAGGTGCCGAGAGATTAACATTGTTGATGAGTAGTAGGTCACATCTGTATTTATCACTGCTGTTTTTCCTTTTAAAATGCACACACTCTTCTTGTTGATATCTGTAAGACTTTCAATTTTGTGGAAGAGCATGCATTTTCAATAGTTCCGTTTCTTTCATGAAAAATCAGCTTATGACCACTTTATGGAATGATTTTGGAGAAATTGAAGGAACTGAACTGCAGGTTAAAATGGGAAATGATGGAGACTTCCCTGTCATCGTAGGAAGGAATATAGGAATTCCTACTTACCAAGGTATCCACGTATTAAAATCCTTTAGTTAAATATATATCTGTATAAGCTACACCATGAAATAATTATTTCGTATCCCAGGCTTATCATTGCAGACGAGATTCAGCTCAACAATAAAACGCATAAATCCTACTTATCCACAGGCGTTGGAGCTCTTCAATTGGTACCAACTTTTCAGTCTTCTTCTCCAGCTTTAACAAGCTACTATTAACAAGTATATTGAATAATTTATTTGGTATGACAATAGAGCTAAAGAAAACAAAGGTGTGTTTTCTAGCCAACTGTTGGGTAGCTCCTCGGGGTCGTGCACCCCTGTCACCGTGACTCCCGTCCACCAGCAAGTTGTTTCCGTTGCTGAAATGACATCTCAGGCTTCTGTGAGCTTTACAGATGTCTACACCTTCTAAGCAATTGCTTAGTTTTCCAGTGGAATAGACTAACATATTCCTATTGTTTTCCTCTGTAGGTTGGAATTTTCTATGTCGAGGCAGAAATGTTGATATCAAATGACCTCCAGCAGTTTTGTGTGCTGGAGTGTCCAGGATGCCATCAAAAAAAGTGCACAAAGGAGAGGAAACCTTTTTACTGCCCAAGGTGCCAGCGAATAACAATATTAGTGCCTCGGTATTGTGTTTCTTCCATACACCTGAATTGTATTCTTGCCAAAATATAGCCACATATTTCATATGCATACAATGTTTGAAAGATGACCTGATTATGGCTGTAGATGTGTCTTTCAAATTGATCTTAGTGATGGAGGTGGCTATACAGCAGCTTACATTTCTGGTGATCTTGCTGAAAATCTCCTCTCAATGACAGCAAAGACATCTTTGAAACAACCTGCGTAAAGGTTACTGCTTATATATAATATATATTAATATTTTGTGTACATGGTTTTGGACTATTATCTATGCCAAAGTTGTGTAGCAATAGTCAAATCATCTCAAGCTTATAAAACAGCTATAACCATCTATTACTATATGTTTTTAATCTTACAATCAGCTTCTCCTGCTGAAAAAACCCTCCTGGATAAGCTCCAATGTTACTCGCACAAGTGTGACAATTCAGTCCTACACAGTAAAGGAACACGATTTTCTGCCAAACATTGACAACAGGAATACTGAAAAGGTAAAGCCACCGAGCACATGAGAGGTAGGGATAAAAGCCATAGCTGATGAATCTGAATCTTCAAGTGCAAGCCTGTCAGTTGAATTCAGCAACTACAAAAGACAAGGCACTCGGCACAAATGAGGTGGAAATGAAAGCAACAGCTATTGAATGTGAATCGTCAAGCACCCGCCCATCAATTGAGCCACCAACACCAGCCAAAAAGCTGTAAAAGGTTAGTGAATCACTTACCCTTTATTTCATTCATTACAATAACTAATGAGCTGTAGAATTGAAACGATGAGTTATCAAATGACTATGGAATGTTATTATTATCCATGCTTGAAAGTGAAGAACCTAGAGGGAACTTTGTACTGTTATTTTTTCCAAATTGAATTGGTACGAGATAAAGCTGGAAGTTTTCAATAGTATTCAAGTTATAATTATATGAATTTAGTGCATTGCTAGAGAAGAAAATGCTTATAGGCTCTATATAATTACATGAGATTATTTGCATCAAGATAAAAGGGAACTGCAGATTCCTTTTGAATCTATAATTAGCATCAGCTTGCATTGTACTTGCTATTGTGAACGCTGGCATGAAAGAAAAACATCAAAGACTTCATTCAAGTAATTTGTATCATCATTCTTGATAAAGTATAGCATAAAAGGCATAGTAATGCTTACTATAAGTAATTCTTTTAGAACACTTTTTAAGAGTGATAAGGAGATAGTGTTGGGCTTCCTAGCACACACGCAAGTGTACGTGGTCTAATAAGTAATACAGTGACTTTTTCGAGCCGGATGTCAAACCCACAGGGACTTGGAATTGTGAATTAGTGTTGTAGATGATTCTTATAAGGAACTTAATATAAATGCAATTGAATGTAACA
>JBDJHY010000097.1:15706990-15718565 GCA_039654485.1 Withania somnifera | reverse complement strand
TTTTGTTTTTAGTATACTTTTAATTTAATTTTTTATAAAAGAATTTTGATTACATTTATTTGAAACCTAATTACTTTATTGTAAGGAGTAATACAATGTTTTATCCAGTGACACTTGCACCCAAATCTGGAGACGGGTTAAATACGTTTCTTTAGTGGCCCAACATCGCCCTACCACAAGTTCGGATTGTCCTTCACATACCTAACCGGGTCATCGGGTTTCACCGCCAAAACGGATCAGCCATTGTCGAGCACACTGTTTCTCAACAGATTCCCTGAACTGGAGACCTCACAATAGCAAATCGGCCCAACAAATAACCATTAAAGTTGTTTAATCACCTCTTCCAAACAGTTGGAACTTTGGTCTAACCGCAATTTTCCTGTTTCTGAAGCCCTTGTTCAATCGACAGTACCTCAGGTAATATACAATTTCAGCTCCAACGTTGATTCTATTCTCCTAAAAGATTAAATTTACTTACAATCTTTTATAATGTTCAATATGAAATCATGTTTACGCGTAAAATTTGACTTGCATGAATTGGAGGTTGAAAAATTTCAGGCCTCTCAGCTGATCAAATCAAATTAATCAATCCTTATTATTGATTTTGTGCTACAGAGTTGAATACATTCTGGTGTTGCATGCAATTTATTGCTGGTTTAGAATCAAAGTTACTCATGAAAACTGTTATCGCACTAAGGCCTCATTTGTTTTCATTCAGATTAAAAGGTGTGAAGCTGAATGCACATCTGAATGATTAATATGTTGTGTTTAGATTTGAATACTAAATGATTCAGACGGTTTGTTTTCTGAATATGCAAAATATTTTTTTTGTAAACATAATAAATATATAATCTAAATAAAAATAATTAAATATGAGAAAAAATTTAAATTTAATAAAATAAAATTATAATGTAATAAAAAGATATTTATGTTCGCTAGTGACAGTGGAGATGGTTCATAATAGTTGTGGTTGTAGTAATGGTTAGTGCCTAGTCAGTTGGTGGTGATAGTTGTGTTAGTAGAGGGGGTTGGTGTTGTAGTTATAGTCGTGATGGTTGTGGCCGGTAGTGGTGGTGATGACAGTAGTTAGCGGTGTTGATGGTGGTCGGTGAAAGAATGTGTGGTGGTTGACAATCTGTTGGTAGTAGGTGTCGGCAGTGCTAGTTGTGATGGTGAAGGTAATTGGTAGTAGGGATTGACAGTAGTTGTGGTGGTGGAAATGGTGGTGACAGTAACGACCTTAGTGGAGGTAGCGGTGGTAGTGACAATGGTGGTGGTGGTGGTGGTGGTGATTGCTGAAGAATGTGTGGTGGTTGATATGTGTTGGTGGCAGTTAGTGACAGTTCTAGTTGTGATGTGGAGTTTGTTGATTGTAAGAATTGGTCGCAGTTGTGGCAATTACTGATAGCGGTGGCGGCAATGGTGGCGGTCTTGGCAATGAATTAACTTATAATGATGGAGGTGGTAGGTAGGGATTGACTGATAAGTAGTTAGCAGCTGTGTGGGTGTAGTAGTAATAATGACAGATGTATTTGGTAGCTGCAGCGGTAGTTGCTGGTGGTGGCTGTAATTGGTGGTTGACACGGATAATGACCGCTAATATGGCGGTGATGGTTGTGATGGCAGAGATGGTTAGTAATGGTGGATGGTGATTGTGGATAGAGTGGTGGTAAATATTACCTACACAAGAGTACCTCCTAGTGAGATTAAGACTTTGTTCTAAATTTTAATAATTAAGACCCATTCAGACCAATTAAGTGTTAAATATTAACAAAAAACAAATGCACTTAATGGCTTAAGGTCTGAACCGTTCAGATTTAGACCTCCATTAAGTGCAAACAAATGAGGCCTAAGTTGCTACTTTGTTGATCTTTTGTGTCTATATGTTTGGACCTAGATGTTGTTTTGGTCCTGGTTTATTCTCAATAAGTGGTGCATCCAAAGGGTGTGACCCAGTGGTCAATGAAGTGGGTTGAGAACTATGAGGTCTCAGGTTTAAATACCAGCAGAGACAAAAAAACACCAGGTGATTTGTTTCTATCAACCCTAGATTTGCGGGACAAAGTTACGTGTTATCTAGTCGGAGCTGGCAGGTAACTATAGAATTAGGCGAGGTGCGCGAAAGCTGTTTCGGACATCATGGTTATCAAAAAGAAGAAGGGAAGTTTTAACTATTTGATAGACTGTGGGGTTTAGTTGGGATTGTGAGTATTAGTTTTTGCGTGCTTTCTCTATTCATTCTACACTTGTTTTGCTTGTCTATCCTACTTTACATTTCCGATTTAGGTGAGCTGGTACTAACAGTGAATGCGAGTATTATTCAGCTTTTTCTAGTGCTTCTGACCAACATTGCTTTTTGAAATTTTGTTTTGCAATTCAACAGGTTGATGTAGAGGATCCTCACGGAGGAAGAGGCAACTATGTGTTATTTTGAAGATACAGTTGAGTTCTTGCTTATTAAATGTTTGTCAGTATTCCTTGGCATCAACTGTTTCAAATTCTATGCTGAAGATGTCTTTGAGCTCAACTGCATTATCTACCGAAGCTAAGGAGTTCAATCAAGAGAATTTGCTCCTGGTATGCGGCAGCCTTTCCAAAAATGGAAGTCCTCGAGAACAAGAGGCTGATGAAGAAAACAGCGAACACCATTATGGTGATTGTAACAGGGGTGACAATGAGAATGAGTATGAGTATGAAGAAGATGAGGAAGAGGATATGGATTTTAATCCCTCGTTAAAACAAGCTGTCTCTCTAGATGCTTCTTCAAGCCTGAGCTCAGAAATCAAAGGTCTGGATGCTGATGTCGTTGACAGTGGGGATAACATTGCTGAATCATTGAGAGTTTGTTGCAAAGAAAGATTGCCAGATTTTCCACAGGACTGTCTCGTTGGAGAGAAAGAACTTGGTGAGGAGATTGTGATGCAAAATAGAGCTTCTTCTGAGGCTTGTGCAGAAGACTTGAAGAAAATTTCGTCTTCTGAACTTAAGGAGAGAGAATCCGCTCTAGATACTGAACCTGAAAGTGGAATTTCAAATAACAAGAAGACTGTGTTGAGTGGAGGGGGTGATCACTTTGAGGATCTTTCAGGTGGAGAGTGTAACAATATAGAAAATTCAGGTAGGTCCATCATAGGTATGGATAATGATGATGCTATATGTAAGCGCACTAGAGCACGGTACTCACTTGCTAGCTTTACACTTGATGAACTCGAGACGTTTCTTCAGGAAACAGATGATGAGGATGATCTTCAGAATGTCAACGATGAAGAAGAGTACAGGAAGTTTCTTGCAGCTGTTTTACACAGTGGAGATGGAAATTGTGGAAATTTACAAGATAATGCAAATCTTGATGATGAAGATGAAGATGAAGACAATGATGCAGATTTTGAACTTGAAATTGAGGAGGCATTGGAGAGTGACCTTGATGAACACGTGAAGGATGATGTGGAAGACTATGAGGCCGTTAGTCGAAGACCTAAGACTAGGCAAACCAGGCGCCAAAGAGCTTCTCTTGAGAACAAGAGTAAGATTTTGGATTTGTCAAATAGGCCACTACGCCCTTTGTTACCATATCTTCCCATTGGAAAAAGCATGATGCCAAGATGTTCTCCGGCTCCATCACTTGAAAATGATGGCTTTGTGAACGGATTTACGCCCCAACAGATAGGACAATTACATTGTCTGATACATGAGCATGTTCAACTTCTTGTTCAGATTTTTGCCGTTTGTGTTCTTGAGCCGGCCAAACGGCATATTGCTTCTAATGTTGGGGAGTTGATTTCCCAAATGCTTCATAAACGTGACGAAGTATTAGCAAGTAGGAGTGTGCCATATCCCAATTTTTGTTTCTTCCCTCCGTATGTTTGTCCTTCGGTGTCTGAAGAACCTTTTCATACTTCGCCTGTCCAAATTACTGACAAAATGTCTTCAGCACATGATTTTCTGGGAGACAGCTTGTCTGGACCTCAGGTGGGATGTTCTTCAGGCTCCTGGGTACCTTATATAAGTGGTCCAATACTATCTGTTCTTGATGTGGCTCCAATCAAATTAGTGAAAGACTTCATGGATGACGTTTCTCGTGGTATATTATGTTAGGACACTAAATTTCATTTGGTTTTCTTATTCTTTTCAGTTTCTGAACATTCTTTACCTTATCACTGGTGATATGTATTGACAGCTGTGCAAGATTACCAATGTCGGCAAGTAGTAGGTTTGAGTGACAGCTTCTCGGAGAAGTCACCCTTGTTTCCTTTGCAAAATATTCATTTTACTGCTGAACCTGATGGTCGTGCTTCCTCGTATTCAAACGTTGTACCTCTTTCTTCTTCAAGTCTTCGCAAATCAAAGAAGACTCTGGCTGCTGCATTAGTAGAAAAAGCTAAGAAACAGGCAGTTGCTCCTGTTCCAAATGAGATTGCTAAGTTAGCTCAGCGCTTCTATCCTTTGTTTAATCCTGCTCTGTATCCTCATAAGCCACCCCCTACAGTGGTAGCAAACCGGGTGCTTTTTACTGATGCAGAGGATATGTGGGTTCATGTTCTTTTATGTTTTATGCAGCAGAAGTATTCTTATGAAATGCATTGCTTTACTGACTAGGTCATGATTGTAAAATTGTGGCAACTTTCGTGCTTTCTTGCTTTTTTTAGTTGGTAGTGTTCATCTCCTCCACAGTCGTCAGTCTCTCCTCTGGTGAACTGAAATCCTTGCTGTAGGAAGAAAAGATAAGATGGTGATTTTAGTTAGGGTTCGGAGTTGCAAAGTTGGATTGTTGGAATTCGCATCTCATGAAAAGCTAATGCATTCTGAAATTTCTCCCAATTAAATGATTTTTATGACACAAAATTAGGCGTTGTTATAAAGAGGAAAAGAATTCTGTTAAATCTATTGAGTATGAAAACAACTGGATGAAGATAATTACCTATATTTCTGACAGCCTAGCAGCTGTTCTGAAATAAAGATTTCAATAGCCGTTTCATTGTGCTTTTTTGTTAAATACGTTGTATTATTCATCTTCCACTTGGGCAGTTTCATCAATTCTCTACAAGATTCTTAAGTTTAAATATTATGGATGATCTTTATTTTATCCATATGTTGATGTTTTGCTTTTACCTTTACTGATAAATCTGGCAAAGTAACCTTGGCATTTGGTGCAGATTATTAGCATTGGGTTTGATGGAATATAATACAGACTGGAAAGCAATTCAGCAGCGGTATCTTCCTTGCAAATCTAAGCATCAGGTGATTCTTCTGTGATGGAAACAGCTCTGTTGTAAGCTATTTATTATCTTGATTTCGTTATATTTTAATGTTGAAGTTGCGCTTCACATGGTGAAATACTTGACGCTTTTGCAGATTTTTGTCCGGCAGAAGAATCGCTCATCATCTAAAGCACCTGAAAATTTAATAAAGGTTTGTTACTAGTGTTGGTAGTTGCATAGATCATTAAGAAACAATCATAGTGTTTCCGTTATGGATCCATTTTAACTGTCCAAAAGTTCCAGGCCTCTTCCCCAGTCTGTTCATTCTACCAGACTTGGGACATACTGGAAATGTTGAAGCCAGATTGAAATTGATGCTCTCACCTATCACTCCTTCAACTGTTCCAAGATTGTCTTTAACTCTACAATGGTTTCCCGATCCATCAGATCAAGTTACAACTTGCAATCACAATGCAACATGAATCATGAATTTCTCTTGCAGTTAATCAGTATTTTCAAAATATGTTGCTAGAAATGCATTTTTGATTGATTATTCTCAATATCATTCAGAGTTTTGATTGATTATCATGGTCATTGAGCCTGGTAAATGATGTTATAATGAATCTTGTAGGCTGTTCGGAGGATGAAAAACTCTCCCTTAACAGCAGAAGAGGTTAAACGTATTGAAGAGGTAAGTCTACATGGCAACATACATTTCCACAGTATAATCTTTTCTTTTCTCACTGATTCACTATTCACACGGTCATGATTATACAGGGTCTGAAGGTGGTCAAGCTTTACTGGATGTCTGTGTGGAAGTTTATTGTTCCTTATAGAGATCCTTCGTTGTTACCCCGGCAGTGGCGCACTGCTATTGGAACACAGAAATCATATACATCTGATGCTAGCAAGAAGGCAAAACGTCGGTTATATGATCTAGAGAGGAAAAAACTAAAATCTGGTGCTTTGGAAACATGGCATATTTCTTCCGGAAAGAAGGTAATTGCGTCTTCATTCAAACTGTGTGTTGCATCCACTGTCGATGTCAGAAAGGTGTACTTCGTCAAGGAAGTACCTGACTGACCCAGTATGTCTATTGCAGTTGGGTGAATAGTTTAATAATCGTTATTTCAAGAATTGTATCTTTCACCTGTGCAGTAGATATATTTCTTCTCTTATTACCACATCACTATATGTAAATGTCATCGAGCCAATTGCTAGTAATTGCCATCAAATATGGAGCATGGAACTGGTAGAAATAGGGAAGGTCCTCATATGCATGTGTTTGTTCTGAAATATAGTCATGATTGTGGAATCTGCTAAGAATCTTAGTTCTTTTTAGAAATTAGAAGTTGGGTCAAATTTATTACCTGGATCTTGGTTAATGACAGTTTGCTGAAATTCGTGCTAAGATGGGTTTTCTTGCTCTAGCATGAATTGATTTATATATGATTCATCTGATATAGTATTAAACCTAATCATGTAATGTGACTAATTGCGTAGGTTAGTGGATAGCCTGATTTATTCCATCTACAGACCAACGTAAAATTGAATTTTTGTTTATACAATCTGTAGTTGACCCTAATCTCAACCTTCCCTGAAGGATTTAGTTTACAATTTGTATATGCAGATTTTTTCTTTAGTAAGCCACAATATCAAAGTAGACTAGACTTGCTTGCAGTTGCTATAGATTAGGCCAATCTGCTGCAGCTACATTAGACTTGCATTGAACGTGATTATCGGTTGCCTGCTGGATTAGTGCTTTTTATATTCATCCCTTTTGAAGCTGTGGGCTGGAGCCGGAAGAATTCGATTGGGCTAAGAGTGATCTAATTAATCTATCATGTAGAGATATGCGTAGATGTTACAACTAAGATATTATTTAATGCTTGTTTGTGCTAAAGCTAGGTGTTGAATATTGTAATATATCCTACTTGAAAGTTTTTTTTAGAAGAGATTACTCGAGAGAAATCAAATTTCTATAATGAAGGGTGGAGATTATCCTTAAACCCATTAATGATGTCTTAGATTGAACTGGCAAAACGGGAGAGAACATGATGGCTTTGTGGGGTGGCCAAGCAACAAGGATTTTGGAATACAATTGTGTGGACACTGGACAGTGGCTGACAGGGGAGAAAGAAAAATAATAACTATGGTGTGCTTATGGTTGGAGGAGGAAGAAAAATAAACTATGATACTCAGAAAAAAAGTTATCGAAGTTTTCTGTTTTATTATGATTCAATTACAGTCTAACAGCAGACTTCACTTACCTATGGCCCAACTAACTATGTTTCTTTACTGCTGATTGGTGGGGTTTCAAGACATTGTTCTCAACAAGGCTAAAGTTGGAAGTATTGTAATAGACATGGAAAAATGGTTATACAAAAAATAGATAGTGTAAACATAACGGCTGATTTAGAGGTCTGGGTTAACAATAATAAATGGGAAGGACTCACTACTTCTGTACAAAAGTTGTTTTAATTTATTACATTTAGAAGAACTAGATCAATTCTTTTAATATTATGTGCTCATTAATCTTCTAATTATCATGCATTCCTTCTTTCTAATTCCAAATATTATTGTGAGATTCAGATAGCCTCTAGTTTTGAAGAACCCTTAGTTTTAGCTTAAAAGACAATTATTTTCCAATTTTAGAATGAGATGGGTTAGAATATATTGGAACGAATCTAGAGGATTCATATAGTAAAGCCCAACCAATTTGTGCTTGACGTATAACTGGTTGTTGATTGATTTATAAACCACTTAAGGAATCTTCCCCTTCTAAGTGGGACCTATCAGAATTACATTTTAGGCCTGATAGAATATTTTTTTCTTGTTTTTGGTCAACCATTGTGCAAAACTAGTGGTTTTCCCGAAGTTTCGTGTTTTGGTTGAATAGTAGTTCATGAAGCATGTCCAGCTCAGGACAATACTAGCAAAAGAGGCTTTACCATATGCTACATGCGTTAAGAAGAGACTAAAAAGTAAACCCTTTGTTTTTATGCGATATGTCTGGTGAGTTTTGGTGCATGTTACCCTGCACATTTAGGATTCATCGATTGATGCCAAAACCACTAATTTGTGATCGAGGCAGAGTTAATTGAATGATTTTTTTTTTTTTTTTAAATTGAGTTAATTGAATGATCGATGAGTGGATTTTGTTGGTTCCTACACTATTCAGAATCTCTTTTAACTTCAATGCTCTGTAATTTCTTATGCATCTACTAGATGCAGTTATATATAAACTATAATGCCTTTGCTCATGAAAAAAATGCAGGATGATGTTTCTGCCAGAACTTTGGAAGAAAATCATGGTGCAGATAATTCTACAGACAGAGATGAGGAAGCTTATGTTCATGAGGCTTTTTTGGCAGATTGGAGGCCTACTGTATCAACCATCCAAGTGAATCATCCTATGTCAACCCTGGCAGAGAAAATTCCTCCAGTCCAGCTATTGGGTGTGGAGAGTTCTCAAGTTGCTGAACAGACAAATAACAGTGGTTCTGGAAATTGGCAATGCCACATCTCTAACGAGTTTCCGGTTTCTCTGAGGTACTCATTGCTTCCTTGTACTGCTTCTTCTGCTACTTTTTTCATCTGTGTGTTGATCATTATCAAGATTGCAGACATTCTGCATTCCCTATTTTGCTGACTCTTATCATCTGACTTGAAGGTCGTCAGTAACCAAGTCGTTTTTGCAGCCATACCGAGGCCGTAAATTTAAAAATGGGCAATTAGTTAAGCTAGCTCCAGGTCTGCCTCCTGTTAATCTTCCACCATCTGTTCTAGTAATGTCTCAGTCAGCTTTAAAAAGCTATAATGTTGGGACCTTTCCGGGGGCTTTTGGTGTGGATGCTTCTACCGGTGATGGTGTGAGAGAAAATGCAGTCCCAAAAGTCACAAATGCTGCAAAGCCATATACCAATTATTTCGTGAAAGATGGACCATTTAGCAATAGTGCTGGGACAAGCAATATAAGTAATCAGAATCTACAGGAAACCATTGTGTCCAAGGATAATAAGAATGTTACAAAAGGAAAAGATGAGTCAGGTCTAAAGATGCATCCTTTGCTCTTCCGGAACCCAGAAGATGGCCCTTTACCATATTATCAGTCTAACTCTAATTTTTGTACATCCAGTTTGTTCAATTTCTTTTCAGGTTGCCAACCTCATCTTAGCCTCTTCCATCATCTACGCCAATCAGTCCATACTGTTAACTTTCTTGATAAGTCTTCTAATCCCAGGGATAAAACTTCAATAGCATCTGGTTTTGACTTTCAAAATCTTCTGCCAAGAACCGATTATGCAAATTGTGACTTGGAAGTTGCATCCTCTGTTGTACGACCCTCTTGTACCTCGGAATCATCAAGAGGAAGGTGCACTCAAGTTCAGAATGCTGTCGATAGTAGTTCAACTGTTGCATGTTCTATACCCTCTAGCCCTATAGGAAAAAGTAATGAGGTTGACTTGGAGATGCACTTGAGTTTCATGCCCAGAAAACAGGAAGCCATTGGGAGCAGTGGAGTGGCTGACCATTTAATGGGAAGGTCACCTACTCGTGCTTCCGGAGATCAAAATCCTCGAAAAAATGGAACTCCAAATAGTACCACCCAGCACAGTGATTCAGGTGCCACTGCAAGGATTTTGTCAAGCGATGAAGAAACTGGAAATGATGTTGATGATTTTGATAACCAGTCTCTTGCAGAAATTGTGATGGAGCAGGAAGAGCTAAGTGACTCAGAGGAAGAAATAGGAGAAAATGTAGAGTTTGAGTGTGAGGAGATGGAGGACTCAGAAGGAGAGGAGATATTTGAATCTGAGGAAATAACTAATGTTGAAAATGAGGTATCTCTTGAAAATAACTCTCTTAACTGCTAAATAATTTTAGCAGGATTCCGTTAAGGCAGTCCAGTTATTGCTTCACAAATTAGTTAGTCTGTCTATTTTTTTTTTCTTTCTAAAAAGTATCAGGAACTTCCCTGTGTTTTTATTATTACGTGGTGAGTGCCAATCATTTCTTGTTGTTCGCTTGAAATTTGTTTTTCATCTGTTCCCAAGTAATAATCTTATGCATGTTGGTAGTAATTAAGGACACATTGTGCACCTAGAAATTACTGCATCAACGCCAAATTACAAGCATAAGAAGCTTCATTTTCTATCTTCTCATCAAAAAGAAAAAGGAGAAGCATAAACTTCAGCATTTACGGTCTTGTGGTGACTTGTACCAGCTTTCTGCTTACTTTTATTTTGCTCAATAACTTTTTTTTGGCCAGGAGATGGATAAAGTTGCATTGGATGACTCTTGTCATCAACATGTACCTAATATACATGGTAAATTGAAAGGAAATTCTTGTAGCATTACTGAAAGCCATGCTACTATGGTTGACAATGAAATGGATGACCAGCTCAGTTCTCTGTGCTTGAACTCGGATACACCTAGGCCAGTTTCTCCCCAAGTCAAGTCTAATTCTAAGTCTAGACATTCCAGTGGTTCGGCTGGCAAAGCCCAGGATCCTACTTGTTCCAGGATGTCTGGAAAGGAAGCAAGGCGGGACAGAGATCGCCCTCCAGTTCAGAAGTCTGCTTCTGACATGCCAGAACAGGCCAACCAATCTTCTGTTGTTTCTTCATACAGGAATTCCAGGAAACGTGCACGTAAAACAGTTTCAAGGAAACCAGACACAAGCTTGATTTTTGAGACGAATGTGGAAAGTCCGAACAATACTAAGAAAGATGAAGTAGGTTGATTTTGCTTTAATTATTGGAAACAAAAGTCGGTTGATTTAGCTTTTGTAGCCTCCAAGTCGCAGGATTGGTATGGTTTCTTGAATGTGTTAATTTCATATGACATATTAGGGGTGGGACGGTAGTTTACCCATTTTTGAAAGTTCTCTTGTTGCTCTGTAAGGTTCAAGCTCTACAAGTGCAGCTGTAATATTCTATTCCAGGAAAAAAGAAAATGACTTTACTGTTATGTATATATAACATTTCATGCCCGAAGGGATATGGAAACACTGAATTTGCACATCTGTAATAGATAAGCTAGCAGCAAATGAAGATAAAATTTAGTTTTATTGATGCAAGTGCAGTTACAAGTTCCTAAAAACCCGGAGGGAGAAAAATAATAATAAAGATTACAAGGGAAAAATTTCTAGCATCTACGTCGGGATGCTATCCTACCGGACCTTCTTATTGGTGCAGCAGACTCAGGGGGAGGCAGGGCCTGACTTGTGCTTTGCCCGTACATCCCTCCTAAAATACTGGGCCTCTTCTTCGCGTCCTCGTACATGGTCAGGACATCATCCAAAATGGCCTTATTACGGCGAAAGACAGAAGAATTCTCACCCTGAACGGGTGCCAAGCTAGCAAGAATAGCTG
>JBDJHY010000097.1:15686880-15698171 GCA_039654485.1 Withania somnifera | reverse complement strand
AAGAGCGTAAAAGAAACAGAGAGTTGTTGGAGAAAATGGTGGAAAAGAATGAGAAATTGATGAGAATGATGAATGAACTGAGTCAGAGAAATGAAATGCAAACGCGGATGCTGAGTTCCCTTGCGCAGAGGGTGGATCAATTAGAGAAGACTTTCTTATGTGATAGGTTGAAGACCAAGAACAAGAAGAAGAAGAATAGACATCCTGCTTAGCTACTGCTGTAGCAATTTGTTTATTCTGCGTCTCATTTTTTTTTTTTTTTTTTTTTTTTTTTTGCCTATCCTATTTCCCCCTTTGATGTTGGAAATGAAAATACAAGATTTTGGAAAGTGACAGTGGAGTTCCCTTGTTTGGCTTTTCTCCCTTTTCCTTGCTCTTAAACCCTGGTAATTATAAAGCGAACACAACGACACATATTATGTCACGTTACATAGTCAAAATTGTTACTATGAATGATGCGAGTGATGCAAAGATAGTTGGTATCTCTTTTCTACGTCCAAGGTGGGCCTACATAGAGAGTTTTTATTAATTTTTCATCTGGTTTTATATATTCATTTAAACTTTAGTATGATATAATTTTTAGCGATAGAAATTTAGAAAATATGTGAATTTTTAGTTGACATTTAAAGAATATGATATAGTTTCTAAAGGTGGAGCTGCTAAAAATAGAGATCCCATTGGAGAAAGGAGACAGAACAATGATTCTGGTCTTATTTTGGAACTTAAAAGGATGTTTTTAATTAAGTAGAATATTATATGGATGCTAGGGAAGTTGAGATAAAACGATAGGGATGAATGTGGTAAAAAATTCAAACATATGCCGCGTTTGGATTCTCTTTCTAAAAATAGTTTATGAGTAACAACTTAAAAATTAAAATTATTTTATTTTTTTATTTTTAATGTATTTTATAATTCTTTTTAATCTAAAAGATCCTTTTCTGCCTCTTTGAACACCAAAACAGTAATCAACTCACATTTCTTTTCCTATTTTGGAAGGACTTAATACAATATTAGTAAGCAATGCAAAATAAATACTACTAATATTTTTAGGAGAAACTTTGACAAAATGAGAAGCTAAGATAGACAACACATCTATAAAAGAAGATTTAACCAATGTTCATTAAACACGAGTAATAGACAACATATCAATAAAAGAATGATTTAACCAATGTTCATTAAACACAAGTGATCATCTTATCATCGTCATATCATATATTAAAAGCCTTCTAGTTGAAAATTGAATTGTGAAAATATCTCTATATTTATTAAAATGACCCATTTGTCCTAATCACTTAATTAATTCTATTCATGTAATAATAACCTATATTTTGGAAACTAAAACGTCTGTCTCGGATAACGAATTCAGTTGCACTGTATCAGGAGTAATATTTCTGTATGCAATAATTGTTTAGGCTGTCAGTGTGCAAACAAGTTCAAATTATCAGTTATGGTATCAAACTTTTCATGTTACAGCATTTATTTGTTTGGTACTTTGATCTTCAAACATTTAAATTCTCTATAGCCTTTTCATATTCTTTGCACTTTATAAAGATCACCACACAATGCCAAATTATCATTTTATTCTTTTTCCTCTTTTGTCAAACTCCACAGAAAGCTCTACTGCTATTGCCTTTTTATTTGTTGAGTTTTGCCTATTCATTTGAATCAGGTCGACATAAAGTCATCTGGTAGGTAT
The DNA here is from genome assembly GCA_039654485.1 of Withania somnifera. Taxonomy (NCBI): domain Eukaryota; kingdom Viridiplantae; phylum Streptophyta; class Magnoliopsida; order Solanales; family Solanaceae; genus Withania; species Withania somnifera. The sequence continues at coordinate 15,696,475 of JBDJHY010000097.1, read as the reverse complement.
TCACATGGACCAACAAACATGTATGGAATAAGATAGACAGAGCCATCTGTAATGACCTATGGGTGATGCAACATGACAAAGAAAAATTGGCAATCCTTGGCCTTTCACGTTAAATGTAACCTCATGTAAAGGAGCAATTATTTCATTTTTATACCTTTCATCTTAATGTTAGGAACCACGGAAATCTACTATATCAAAAGTTGTGGAGCTTTGAAAGTGGAAAAGAGTATTCAGATGTACTAATTAGAGCAGAACAAGTTACAAAGAAAAAGATATTTTGGTGGCCTTAATAAAGTCATTACATAACTTGGCATACACGTGCAATGCGTGTTGCATGTGCCCAAATAAACTAGTATAATATTACATCAGATCATAATCTTAATATTATTACAAAACAAAGCTCTCAAAATCGATCAGAATGTCTTCTTGAACATGATCTTAAATGGAGCGTTAGTAAGAGCCAATAACCTAACTCCATCCTTAGTGATCAAAATCCCAACATCTTTACAAATAACTTCACAAAACTTGCAAACACTTGGACAGTGCACAATCTTATAATCCGACTCGAATTTCTCAATCTTGAACCAATTTCCCACGGTTTGAAGACCCGGATTCCCTTCAACTCCACCAGTCACCACAAAGTACTGCTTCAACTTCTCATCATACTCCCCAATTTTCCATATAGTTTCTCTGGCACATATGGTTGGAGTATAAAACCTGACATTAAGATCAGTGGAGACACGTACAACGCCTTTTTTGGCGTCAACACGTGTAAACACAACAGGCAATCCTTCTTGTACCTCGTCCTCCCATTGGATGATGTCCCTAGGACAAGTGTTGTTTTGTTTAACGTTGAATGGGGAAAGCCCCCCGCCGCCTTTTCCTCGAATCACTGGTAAGATGAAGTAGTTGGGACCTGCCTTGACTTTGTCACCATTGATGTCGAGAACGGGAGATGGTGGTGATGATTCTGCTAAGGTAAATGGGATAATTGCAAGTAGCAAAAAAATGTCCATTTTTTTTTTGGTGTGTTGAATGACCAGAGGTGGATGTCAATTTATAGCAAGAGGGATAAGATCGTTTAATTTCTGCTGCTGCTGGTGGAGAAAAATAGAGACCCTACTGAAATTTTAAATTATAGGTCTTCGTGATTTTTTTAAAGGTTGTTACTAGGTTGGGTGCTCAGCTAATTTATTTATTTATATATAAATATTAATATTTAATTTTGTTAATAGATTAAGTTAATAAATACATGAATTTATAAAAGTAAAAAAAAAAAAAAATAAAGAATACAAAATTTAACGAAATTCGATATTTTGCCTACGTCCTACATTGACTTATTATGAGCGGTAATTTGACTTATTATAAGTCATTCAACTCTGTTCGTCCGTTGCATTATGCTCCACTCGTTCAACTCCGATCCGCTTCAACGATATAAGTCATGTCATGCATACTTGATAATTAATAGTAGAAGCCACTCATAACTCATAATGTAAGTCTGTTAACATCCAAGAGGCACACACATTTTGAATTTATAAGTTGTGAATACGGACAGTGAAGCGTCATGATCACTATTCACCTCCCAAATTCCTATTTAGAAAATGGAGCATGACAAACGTGGTCAACAATGAGGCATATATTTTTCTAGAAGTTCACTTTGATGTATCAAATCAGTACCATCTCTAACAGTTGATATTTTAATGTAAGACCTTAAATGTTTACCCCATGCTCGTTTATGTTTAGCTTACTTATGGTAGATAAATGTCAAGCCAACTTCTATTTGTTGAGAAATAGTAAAGCCAATATGAGTATTTCTCATTAATCGTGGAGATATTGGTTTATCGCTTCCTTCTTTAATGTAATTCTCATATTTATTTTAAATAAGATGGAAGTTAAGACTTCCATCACCAGAAAAGATAAAAGCTTGGGTGAACGATTTTTCGCAAAAGAAAGAACTCAATCACACTGTAATTTTATTTATGAATAAAACAAAAAAATAAAAATAAATGAATGAATGGTTGTAATATCTCTTGTAGAATAGATACTATTAGAAACTAAGCTTAATTTACTGAATATTTTATTTGTTTCATACCTTTTAGGAAATGACCGACAACTGAATTAGTGTACGTGAATGAAAAGGTAAAAATTCTCAAGTTTAACTCCAAATATTCAAATTATAATTAATTAGCCATAAATATTTCTCGAGCTTATTTTACATCACAACTCATTCAAGTATCTTTATATAAATTCGAATCAGAGAAAATATTACATCTTCAAAACAATTCTGCTATACATTAAAATCCCCAAAACACAGTAGCAATTTAGTTAACCCACTACTGTTGATCATGAAGAGACAATTTAGCGTACAACTTAATCATTTGTTGAAATGTACATTTACTTTTTTTATTACTATAAAATAATAGTAATAAAATAAACTTTTAAATTTAAATAAATATTTGAATAATTCAACTTTCTATTGGGTAGAAATAAAAAGATAAAGAGGGCTTAGCTTTCCCATATCCCAGATGAAAGCCATGACCAATTAACGAACACAAGCAAGATTTATAACATCACAGAAGCAAAATAAAACAGGAGAAATCAAAAAGCTACAGAATCAGAAAGTCTTCTTGAACATGACCTTAAATGGAGTGTCACTAAGAGCCAAAAACCTAACTCCATCCTTGTTAAAAATCCCAACATCTTTACAAATTACTTTACAAAATTTACACACACTTGGACAAAACACAAACTTATAATCCGACTCGAATTTCTCAATCTTAAACCAATTTCCCACAGTTTGAGGACCTGGATTCCCTTCAACTCCACCAGTCACCACAAAGTACTGCTTCAACTTCTCGTCATACGCCCCAAGTTTCCATATAGTTTCTCTAGCACATATAGTGGGAGTATAAAACCTTACATTAACATCAGTTGAGACACGAACGACGCCTTTTTTGCCATCGACACGTGTAAACACGACAGGCAATCCTTCTTGTACCTCGCTAGCTTCTTGAATAATGTCCCTAGGACAAGTGTTGTTTTGTTTGACGTTGGATGGGTAAAGCCCGCCGCCACTTCCACGAATCACTGGTAAGATGAAGTAGTTGGGACCTGCTTGGACTTTGTTACCATTGATGTCCAGAACTGGAGATGGTGATGATGATGCTAAGAGGATTCTTGAGGGATTGGTTACACATAAGGTAAATGGGATGATTGAAAGTGATAGTAGTCCCAAAAGGGTGTTCATACTTAATTCTAATGTGGTGTTTGATATTGATGTCTTTATTGCAAGTGGATGTCAATTTATAGAGGGATAAGGCCTAACGGGGATGTGATCTCCCATTGCCACGCATGTTTATCTTTTTTAGCAGGCGTGACTAATGGGACAATGACGGGTCTAGAATTTAATAATGTGTTTATTTACTGACTTCTGAAATTAAAGAACGATTTCTAATATATATACTCCATACTGCTTTTAGTTCGTTTTCGAAAAATATAACTTTTCTCTATTCAGTATTTCATTAGATTGATTTTAATTTATTTGTTCATGATATTAAAAATAAATATTTAATTAATTTAAAAATATTGAATAATATTTAATAATATCTATTTGATCTCCCACTTAAATTAGTTAAGTAATTAATAGAAATGGTATAAAATTATATTTTAGTTATTATTTCATTAAAAACTTGCCAAAGTCAAACATCATAAGTAAGATAGACAAAGAGAGTAACATTTTTACTTTAAAACTTCTTATTTCATCATTAAAAAATTAACAACAACAACATCAGTAATATTTAATATATTTATACAGATTGGAGTCTAAGGAGGGTAGTGTGTATGGAATTCACACCGCTACCTAAAAGTTATGTAAAGAGACTGTTTCAGAAAGACCCCTCGACTCATATTAATATAATTAATAAAATACTCAGATAAAAAATAATAGAAAGTAAAAATAACAGACGTTAAAAGAATCAAAATCATACAAATACCTATGGTCTATTAATTTAAATCATAAATATTCAAAACCTTTTTTTTAATAAAATTTTATATTTAATCAAACATCCTTACAATAATTAGGACGAATAAAGTATCCTTTTTAAGTATAACTTATAAATTTTTTTTTCGTCAAATCATTTTTGTCTGTTATAAACTTATAACAGATAATCTTTCTAATTTTTAAAACCAGAATCCATATTTTAGGAAGAAGTACCTATAAATAAATATTATTTTGAATAAGGTAATGTATAAATATTGACCAATTCAATGCTAAGTGCTAACAAAGGCGCAGCAAAGGGACAGGATGTAACTTCCATGACATGCATACCTAATAAATACATTTCGTCAAACGGCTTTACGCGTTTGACAGATCTGGTCAGAAACTTACAACCACAATTTTGAATTATTCTGACTTTATATTCATAAGCAATGAGGTCAAATGGGTGGACTCAAAATTTAAGAATTATTGATATTTAAAAAGTTTGAATATATATATATTAATGTTTAAAATTTTAAGTTTTTAATTAAAAATTAAGGCATTTTGTAATTTTTTATTTTTTAAAATTTTATATATTTTTTTATATAATTATATCTATTTTGCATTAAATTTGCACTACACCCAACAGGATAACACATAGGTCGATCTTTGATGAGGCCTGAAGTTTTTGTAAAATTGTTTTGAGAAAAATATTTACTTTTGTGCTTACATAAACCTTCATCTAAGCTAATGTTTGGACATGAGATGAAATTAATATCTGAACATGCGATCTTATGACATGATATCAAATAATGAGATGTTTAAAATTTTGATCTCAACTTTTAAAACATAAAATTTGATGACTCATAAGATTATTTTTGTAAAAAAAGAATTGTCATTTTAAATTTTACAACAACAAAAAAACACTAATATTTTACGTGGAGAGATTATTCGTATCATGTAAAAAAAATATATTAAAGAATAGCTAGTTACTATGAACATTGACTACTTGATTTTTTATAAGTTATATGTACTTAAAAAGTTATAATCACAAACTTTTATATATACAATAATAATGGATCTAGGCGATTTGCTAATGGAACATCTTAGGATATTACAGATAAACAATAATTTGCTCATTTAGTAACATTTTATGAGAAATAATTTCTTTTTAAATAGTTTTTATAACTTATAAAATTTTATATTAAATACAAATCACATATGGTTTATCGATTAGGCGATTTACTTTAATTGTGACTATATTATATAAAAATATCATGCTTCTTGAAATACAGTACTCTTGCTTACCTGTTGAGTTTAGACATCATAAGATGGAAGCATGTGGTTTTTTTTTTTTTTTTTTAAATTCTGAGTAATTAATATTTACTAAAAGCAGAGAGTAAATTTGGATCAGCTCCATCAAAATGTAATGGACATATATTATATATATAATGTTTTTTTAACACACAATTTGCTAGTAGAATACTGTGAGGGAGACAATTTGAGGTGACAGCATATGGTTTATCTAATTCACACAACATTTGAATAATATACTTAGCTGACTGACATATTATTAATTTTGCAGTTTTTCATTCCTAGTCAGACCCCATTCAATTTCACTTAGATTAAAATTTCAAATTTTTTAAGTGAACAAAATTTAGAGATATGTTTATAAAATTTATTTTCACTTGATTGATAGAAATGTGGATGCGTTTCCTTCTTTCTTTGGTTTCTTGACGGGAGTGGTAATTGGGCGGGTTGAATCAAAATTTAACCGGTCAAAATGGGTCAAGACCCAACCAAAATTTAAATTTTCTTGGATTAAAATAAATTAAGTAATGGGCAAATAACGGATCATAATGCAATCCATCGAATTTAAACTAAATTTTAATCGCTTTATTTGTTTTATTATAAAATTTTAATATCTAATAAAATTATCTTTTTCTATATTATGACTTCATATAATATACAAAATTAAAAAATTTTAATGTATTTTGAATAAAATTTCTCATAAGTCAATTTGAGTTACATATCAACTCAATTGTTAGTGGATTGGGTTGAATAGTTGAGCTAACAAATAAGCGGGTTAATTACCAATCCAAACCTAAACGGCTTGGGCAAATTGAATTCGATTTTGCCACCCCTATTTTCGATGAAGTTGTATGACTTGAAATAGAAAATTTCTAATGTTCCTTCTCCTAATTGATTTATTTTTTAACATGCCTTATTGATTCGGCTGAGCTAGATGTGTCAAAATCAAATGCAACTCGTTCAATAATTTATCTATTTATTAGCTTAATTTGTTTTAGTTCAACCTATTTTAACTCATTAACATTAAGTTGATATGTAATTGTAATTGAGTCATTAAAAATCTTATCAAAACTTTTCTATTTGTTTTTTCAAAAAGTATGATATGCTATGCTAAAGGAGCAAATAAAGTAATTAAAATTTAGTATTGAACGGATTAAGTTATGATCCATGTTTTAGTCCATTTCAGCCCAATTCGTTTCGATCCATATAACTTTGACCTATTTATTTATTAACTCACCATATTCAGCTCAATTCGCCAATTTGATACATCTAACTGAACTAAGGCAAGGGGAAAATGTCATGAAGTTCTTCCTACTGGGAATTGGATAGTTTGTAGGAAATTGATGATCTTTACCATAGAACAAATTACTTCCTCCGCCCCCATATTAGTTTTGCTTTAGCTTTTCTCTTTCCAATTAAAAAAAAAAAATACAAGGACTAATTTAGTAAATTATGTTTAACAAAAATAGACTGGTTCTTTCCTCTTAAATAGTTGCATTCTTATTAATATTAATAATATAATTGAAAATAATTATCAAATTTAGTCTTTGAATTCCTAAACTGACACCTTTTTTTAAAGCTAAAGTGACTTTAATTTGAATAATTGGCAGTAGTACATAATTATTTCTCCTATCAAGAATCAAAAACTAGAAAAATAAGCTCTTATTAATTTATTTTTTTCAGTTGACTGGGAATAAATCTCACTGCTTTTGTTGCACTTGGACGAGTTGAGAAATGAAGTTTGTATAGTTAGCAAAGCTGCCAATTGATTTCTCCCACATCGGTAATCCAACACAAAAGCCCCAGCTTTACAAGGGTCCATTCGACATTCAACGGATACGACCTTACTTGAACAGGATCTGTTCTATAGGCTCGTACCACTGTATCCTTGAGTTCTAAGGAGACAAGAAACCAAGTCTGGTTGATGAAGCATGGCCATGCGACCAGAGCGTGATTAACAGCCATCCATGGCTCCCCTTGAGCTGTGGTGCAGTAGATGATCGTTCTTAGACTATTATGCCTAAGATGGTCTCATGGCTGTCTGACAGACTCCATTCTTTTTATTTTCCTTCCAAATTTTTCAACAAGCCCAGAATGACTGTCTCCACTTTAGCATTGTCGTAACGAAGATCACTTCACATAAGTAGTTCGAATGATGTTCATACAGAGTATAAGAGACTGATATTCAAGAAGTGGGGAAGCTGAACAATGGTTTACGTTGTAGTTGTTCGAATGATATTCATACAGAGTATAAGAGACTGATATTTAAGGAGTGGGGAAGCTGAACAATGGTTTACGTTCTTGCTTTCCTATTTGTGAAGCTTGAGTACATAGCTGTATTTTGCATTCATCTAATCTTTCAATGTCTTGGTATTCACTTCTAATTTGTGAAAAAGGTGGTTGTAAGTATTATTTTCGTATGTACCACAGAAAATACATCTTAATTGAAAATTGGCCTTGTTCCCAAGTGAATTCCGTGTTCATCTTAGTAAGGGGCTTTTTTTCCCGCTCTGAGGACAATTTGTCAGGCTGGAGTATAAAATGATTTATGATAGTTAGAAGGGGAAGGTTGGCCCTCCATTACTAGTTTTCAAGGCCTATGCTGCCTATCTCAAAAACTTGTTTGCAAACTGACTTTGTACCTGACTGACCTCAATTACTAGCACTTCATTGAGGATCTATCTGAACGCGATGAACACTTTCAGTTTTAGTACATCCTAGTTCTACATGAATTAACACGCATATCTAGATGTTCTGCACTATAACTATATGTTTTGATCCTTTAAGTATGGTAAGTGTCAGTTCTGGAAAAAGAACAGATCATCAGAAAAGGAAATAGAGAAAAATCAAATGGTTGCAGCCATTAGAAATCAAAAATCTTTATCAGCAATTTTGCAGCTAAACTTGAATTGCCAACTAAGAGAATGATTAATAAGTCACATTGCAATAAATCAAAAATCTGTATCAGCTATTTTGCAGCTAAACTTGAATTGCCAACTAAGAGAATGATTAATAAGTCACATTCCTATCACATTACAGTAAATCAAAAATCTCTTAGAAACCAAAATCAGTGCAAGTCAAAAATCCCACCTTGTCTTGGAAGAAATATCCACTTGCCATTAGACCATTCTTGATGAAATCTCAACACATCACAAGGATATGCAATGTTATCCCCTGTTGTAGGGAAGTATACGTAGTAATCTTGTCCAACTTTTCCACTGATAAATCCAAACCACCATCCATCGTTAGCAAATACATCAACCATATCGTATAGACGAAAGTTGTTTTCCAGCATTGTTTCATGTTGATCAGGTGGCACAGGGCGGACTTCGGAGACAGTGACAATCTCCTCCAGTGGCGCGGATTTATCATCAGACAACAGAGTTTTGTACTTGACTCTGTAATGATACGCGCCAATGGAGGAAATAACACTTGCTGTGTAGTAAGAACCTATGAATCCATATTCTTGACTTGCGACTTCAACTTCATCACCCTTTTGGAATTCTTTTGTTATCTGTTGTTTCTTGAATGCTATTGATTTTATTGCCTTTGAGATAATCAACATTCTTGATTGATGTTGTTTCTCTAAACTGTTAGCTGTCACTTTGATTGGGGCCATTGCGACGATATTACTGGAGATTAATTCAATTGAATGAAAAAGTGAGGAACTATGAGGTTTTGCAAGTCTATTTATAGGAGTGGAATTGTTTTCCTGTTTTGTTTTGGTTTGGTTTCATAGAATAACTAGGAATAGGAATTAATTTCCAGTTTTCTTATTTCTGATTGGTTTATTTCGATAGAAATTATTGAGAATGACATATTAAAACTATATTTACAATCTATTTTATCACACATAACAATAATAACATTATTTTCAAAATTAATTAAAAAAATTATAATACATATAAAAAATCCAATAATCTCCCATTTTCACTCCTTTTTCCTTATCACATCATTTAATTATAATATCTCTCTCCTACTTTTTCTATCTCTTCTTCTATTTATTTATATTTATAATTAGAGTGTATTATCTATATTTTTATTATTTTATTTATGTTTATATTTATATTTGACTATATTATTTATATTTTTATTATTTTATTTATTATAGTTGACTACATGATATTTGTTTATATTAAAAACAAATGATAAATTTGACATCCAATTAAAAATGATACAAAGCAAATACATATATTATTTATATATAAATATAAATGATAAATTGAACTTATTCACGGCTAAATCATCTAAATACAAATAATAAATTTATATAAAATGTATTGTTAAATACAAAAAACATAAACTATA
>JBDJHY010000097.1:15620885-15632060 GCA_039654485.1 Withania somnifera | reverse complement strand
CCACGCACCCCCTACCCCCCCCCCCCAAAAAAAAAAGAAGGAAAAATGAAGAGCAGCCTCTATCAATTATACATGTAAAAAGGTGACGATTTGAATATATATATGAGTGTATTTGCAGAAAAGTTGTACTCCGACAGAGTTTTAGGAGCATCAAGGTTGACGGCAATCGCTCTGGCACATGCATTTTCATTATTTGCAGCGGTAGCATCGAGTATGAACGTATCCGGTGGTCACGTTAACCCCGCTGTCACATTTGGTGCCCTTGTTGGTGGCAGAGTTAGCGTCCTTCGTGCCATCTACTATTGGATTGCTCAACTGCTAGGTGCTATTGTAGCCTCTGCCTTGTTGAGGCTTGCTACTGATGGCTTGGTAAGTCAAAACTCAAGTCACATGTGCTTGGAAAAACCGAAAGTATAAATGTTCCCACGTCTATCCTTTTCTACTAGTGTTTGGCTGCTCTATGCTAATTTAACTTCAATTTTCCCTTTATAAATAATTTCTAGTTACATAAATTTCTATGATTATATTGAACCACGAAACTCTTCCTTTTGGCACTTAAAAACACCGTGCTCAATGAAACACAAGGATATAAATTCAGACCTAGTACATGTTAGATGATTTTTTTCCCACACAAATACACGCCATTGTGTCCAAACCAGTAAATTGGATCTTCCAAATGAAAGATTCCTACTAGTTGGCCCCTGACTCGCAGCTCATTTGTACAAATATTTCTCCTCTTTTTTGAGTTTATTACTACTACTATTCTTGTGGTTTCAGAGGCCAGTGGGATTCGCAGTAGCAGGAGGAGTTGGCAACGGGAATGCACTTGTGATGGAAATAGTGATGACATTTGGTCTCGTCTACACCGTCTTTGCAACTGCCGTTGATCCAAAGAGGGGCAGTTTGGGGATTATCGCACCTCTTGCCATTGCTTTCATACTGGGAGCTAATGTCTTTGTGGGTGGGCCTTTTGAAGGAGCATCCATGAACCCAGCAAGGGCTTTTGGGCCTGCTCTTATAGGCTGGAGGTGGAGGAACCACTGGATCTATTGGGTGGGCCCATTCATTGGTGCAGCTATAGCTGGACTTATCTATGAGTTTGGCCTCATAGAGTCTTATGAGGCTCCAGTCCATACCATCCATCAGCCTTTGGCTCCAGAAGATTACTAAATATGTTGAGAAGCACATTTGTTAAAGCATTTGTGCTCTATTATGATACTTGTTTTGTTTGTGAAGTTGAATGTTGGTCTTTTTGTTCTTCTTTAATGTATTTTCATGTACAGTTGTTTAATTTAAGCTGGTTACATTTTGTAAGCTTCTAAATAACAAAGCAATGTTGCCAGTGTATGTTGGAGACCTGTAAGGTTCTATATATCAATTTATGTTACTTGATTTTCAGTAAAATGTCACTGTGAAACTAATTTGGTCCAAATTCAGACACGCAATTTTCTTTTTCTCTTTTTATATAATAAAACCTATATATTTATAAATTACGTTAAAGTACTATAAATTAAATGATTAATAACTATAATATTTAACATGTCTTGGAAAAATTATGACAAAAATATATATATCTGTTTGACAGCCCCAAAACAAACTGGAAAGCCGGATCGAGTAATTATTTTAAAAGTGGAATTTTAGCACCGCTATGATCAGAACTTTAATAAGAGTTTAAGCCGGCACCTTTAGAATATAATTTATTTGATAAATAATAAAAAGTATACTACTAGTGAAATTTTTTAATTTAAGTCGACCCTACACTTCAAAACTCAATTTATCTATTTTCTTATATTTGAGTAGAGAATATAATTATTTTAGTTGACGGCTAAAGGTGTAACTTGTTCTATTTATTTCAGTTAGAAATACTTCTATCAAATTTTTATTCAGCGCAAAAGAATGACAATTTACTTGATTACAATTTAAATGAGTGATTTATAAGAATCTTTTTGAGTGGCTAATCTTGAATTTTTGGCCTTATTGGTCTTATGAGTGAAACTTCATGTTCAATAATTATAGACCGTTGATCTTAAAGAATTTTGGCCATAAAATAAAGAGGATAAAAATTTAAGACCAATTATTTGGCCTCTGGGTGTAATTTTCTATTCAATCATCATGAAGTGGCTAGTCCACTCAATATTTACGATGTTAAGAACAGACAACTTAGATCAGCCCATAAAGCCACAATAGTCCAGCCCAACACAAGCAAGGTGTTATATTTCAAGTCCTTTTGTACCTGAAGAGTTTTATAGATTGAGATGCGAAAACCCTAGCAGGAGCAGCAGCACTAAAGCTAAAAGGAAGAAGCACAGAGCGCTGCGTAACCATGGCGACACAGGAAGTAAGAACTCTTTCAACAAAAGAAGCTGATATTCAGATGATGTTGGCTGCTGAAGTCCACCTTGGTACTAAGAATTGCGACTTCCAAATGGAACGCTACGTATTCAAGCGCCGCAATGATGGTATGTACTCTTTAACCTCACTAACTCTCTCATTTATTTGGTGTGTTTAGCCGCAAATAGCACCGGTTTATGCATAATACTTTGCCGATGATTATTGTTTCGTAAATCCAAGAATATATTTTAGAAAAAAATGTAACAGTTCGGAAGTGTTCTGGATTTTTAGTCGGTGAAGGTGCCATTACTTCTTTGTGACTATTAGTTGAGTTGTGAAAATGTGTGATTCTGAAGTTTTCAACTCTCTCAATTTTTTATATGGTAGGATCTGCTCATTTTTATAATAATATGACGAAGTATGTGTGTCTATAGTGAAGGTGCATTTTGTTAGACTGTTAGATTCGTAAAAAATTAAATATAGGTGTTGAAAGTATGCAATCATATCAGCACTTACGGATTTGATCAGAACTCCGAAGTTAAGCTTGCTTGTGGTGAGAGTACGACTAAGATTGATGTCTCCTGTCAAGTCTCGTGTTTCATCTCTCCTTTTTTGGGATTTGGGAACAGCTAGGTAGTGACAAGGTCTGGGTACCCCACTTGTGGGTTAACAACATGTTTAGCCAAGCTTCTAAACTCAGCTTATTTCAAAGAATGTTTTTTTTTGGAAATGCTTCTCAAAAAGCACTTTTGGTGAGAATTAATCTGTCTTTAACGGCTTAGCCAATAAGCTGGGCCAAACATCTCCGTTTTTTAAAATAAGTACTTCAAAAAAAAAAAAGCTTAGCCAAAAAAGGCCTCAACACTGGGTATGTTGTTGTTGTTACTATCCAGCAGCTTGAGAGAGAAAATAACAACAATGGTCCTTACAGTTACGTAATGCGATTATTCTAAAGCACAGAAATTAATTCATTTGTGATATAGATTGTTAGCAATGAATCATATAGGTGCTTCAACTAGTTTGGGGTTGAAAAGTACGGCAAATTGTAGTAGATTGTTCTGTTTGTAATTGCTCTTTGCTCTTCTAGTTCTAGATAATCCTTTTGATGTTCGACTTTTCAAGTCTAGAAAGTAATATATCTGTAGTTCTGCTCTAGTTTTCATCATTGTTTTATCTTATATTGGAATTCTTTTTCTGCAATTTATTGTCTTTCTCTGTTTTTTTTGTACGTCCACAAAATCTATCTTAAATATGCATTTTTTGGTTGACTTTTACTACTCTCCCGTCTCATTTTATGTGGCACCATTTGACTTGACACAGTTTTTAAGGAAAAAGGAAGGTCTAAATTGTTTTTTTTTAAAATTGGACTGAGGGAGTACTACTATATGTGGCAGTATATTTTGACTTCAAAATTATGGTGTCACCACAACATTTTTATCAGTGGTTTTTGGTTTCTTTGTTTATCTTGGCCTAAGTGTTTATGTTTCTTAGGTATCTACATCATTAACCTTGGAAAGACGTGGGACAAGCTTTGTATGGCTGCCAGGGTGATTGTTGCTATCGAGAATCCTCAGGACATCATTGTGCAATCTGCCAGGCCATATGGTCAGAGAGCTGTCTTGAAGTTTGCCCAATATACTGGTGCACATGCTATTGCTGGACGTCATACCCCTGGAACTTTTACTAACCAGCTTCAGACCTCATACAGTGAACCGCGGCTCTTGATTCTCACTGATCCAAGAACTGACCATCAGGTTTACTTGTTATCCTGCTATTAATATTTTCTTTTTTACTTGCCAATGATCACTAACCTGTTTGGATAATTTGCAGCCAATCAAGGAAGCTGCACTAGGGAATATCCCAACCATTGCTTTCTGTGACACAGATTCTCCAATGCGTTATGTTGACATTGGTATCCCTGCCAATAACAAAGGAAAGCACAGCATTGGTGTTCTTTTCTGGATCTTAGCAAGGATGGTACTGCAGATGCGTGGTGCCATTAATCAAGGACCTAAATGGGATGTCATGGTAAAGACCATCTTTATTGTTATATTTTTTTTAGCTAGAGCTCCATCATTTCGTTCTGCTGCTGATGGTTGTGCGCTCTTTTGAAATCTAATTGATGATTTAGAGCCTGTTTGGATAGCTTAAAAAGCAACTTTTAGGCTCTTTTCAGCATTTAGAGGTGTTTGGCAAAATTATGAATAGCTTTTTATGTCTGAGTGCTTTTAAGCCACAATCAATAAGTTATGGGTTGCCCTACTTTTTGCTTTTGGCTTAATAGCTATTTTTCTTTGATTAATTAATTTGGATATTTTTATCCTTTCTGATTATTAATATTGCTCATAAATTAAGTTTCAGCACTTGAAATGTAAAAGCTACTTAAATTTAGCCAATACAAATAGGCTCTTAGTGGCTACTTTTGTAGTCTATTACTGAATATAGGTTTCCCATTGCATTTATTAATTTCTATTTTTGCAGGTTGATCTCTTCTTTTACAGAGAGCCTGAAGAGGCAAAGGAGCAAGAAGATGAAGTTCCTGCAATTGCAGATTATGCAGACTACTCTGCTGGTGGTGCCCTTGGTGGTGACTGGTCTAGTAGCCAAATCCCCGACGGACAATGGACTGCAGATGCTACTGCACCTGTTCCAGTAGGTGGTGGTTGGTCCGGAGATGGAGGTTAGTTTTTCATACTGTGAAATCGGATACTGGTATTGTCTGCTAAAAATTCAATCCCAACTCCAACTTAAATGCACAGATCTTTTTAGTTTGATCTCCTATGCTATAATCCAGCGTCTTGTGAGTAATTATTTGATGTCGTATTTTTCTCGTACCTAAATTTAGCTGTACTAATAACTTGCTTTTCTTTTTCCTTCTTTGGGATGGATTCAGCTGCTGATGGCGGATGGGATGCAGCAGCTGCCCCCCCTGTACCAGTTCCTCTACCAGTACCTGATGCTGCCCCTTCTTCTGGCCCTGGAGGATGGGAATGAACCTTTTCCCCTCGAGCACTTCATCCTTTTCGGATGATCATTAGATATCCAGAAAGGATTTTGACTTGGTGGATGTAATGAATTATTTGATCATTGCTAAGGCAGTGTTTTTTTGGAGAATATGCTTTTGTTTTGTGGAAAATGCGAGTTTCTGCTGTTACAAAACAACTTAATAGACATCGATAGGTCGTCTCTATTTCTGCGTTTATTCCATCATGTATTTTCATGTCCTGTTTGCAGCGTTTTTTTAATTCAACTTTTGATCTTTAGCATCGATTAGATTAACTTGTAAGGTAAAGTTTGTAGCTGCATGAAATGCATCACAAAAAAAATTTCACAAGTAGAGACAGTTAAGATACATGGTTCCAGGCATGCCATTATTGAACTGTTTTGCCCTCCGTTTTTCGTGTTACTTTTCCACGTACTATAAAGTCCTGTTTAAAACTTTAAACTCCTGTGTATTCCAACTTCTACTGCTGGTCCTTATCAGAGCAGCTTGTCAACCTGAAAATCTGTCCTACTTTTCAAATACTTGTTGCCCATGTTGTCACTAAAGAATAAAGTAAGAGCTTGACTGATTTTCTCGCTCTGAAGAGGATTGTACCAAATTGACAAGGTTGGATTTCCATCCGTTCTCTCTTTCTACGAATTAAATTGTTTTAAGGATTTCAGAGCATAGATCATCATAAGTTCTACAGCAATTCTCATAACGGAAATCCTGGTGTTATCTATATGTTGCTCTTTATGCGATCATGACTATATGATGCAAAGAGTTGTTCAACACCACCATAATTTGTTTTAAAAAAGAAGCCAATCCGCTACCTCTGCTACTGAAATGTACCGTGGCAGAACAAGCCTTAAACTGGCCCATCAGTGTTCCAGTGGTTGTTGATTGTTGTTCGCGGAAGTATTTTTCTCTATCCTGTGCATTCACGTTCCTACAAGAGGCATTTCTGGTCCATCTAAACAGTCTATTCAAGTTTGGGGCTTGGTTAATTTTAGAGTTTGTAAAAACTGATTTGCAAGCCCAATTTTTGAGGATTTTTAAAGGAAACAAAAGAGTTGTTTTTGTAATGAGAACTCCTGATTCAACAACAACGACATGGTAAAATGACCAAAATAATCACTTTAGTTTATACAACCGACGCAGAGCTATATTTCACTTACAACTCTCCAACTAAGAGCTAAAGAGCTTGTTTAGTCCTTGAGATTAACTTGTACAACTCATGAACTCTTCCTCATGGACCATGGCAGCTAAAGCTGCCATTGAAAACCTGGAGCTTTAAATTTAGTTTTGTTCCTTCACAGGCCCGACAGTTTTATTGCACCTGTGCGACTGAAACATGTGCTTCACTGGAATTTGTTCGCGAAGACATTAAAGCACAAAGATGCGCCATTAAACTGAAACAAGATATACCAGGAACTTGCATTGTGCAAGTAAATGAATTGGTGAAGCTGCTAATTTACAATATTGCTTTTGTATCACTGTTGTCCCCTCATTCTCTCAATTAAATTTCTTCTCTTCTCTTCTATGTGACGTGCCCTCTCTCTTCAAGTTTCTCCCCCATTTTCCCCCCAAACCAAGCATCCTAGCCCTTCTCCCTATTCTCGTGAACTTTGGATCATCTTCTCCAGTAATTTGATTTTTTTCCTCATGCAGTACCAGTTGTCGAGAAGGTGACTTGCATTCTATGTTCTCCTCGGTGCTCCTGAGATAGCCCTCTTGCTGTTCCTCATGCTTCAACAACGGCGCTCTCAATTCTTCCAAAGGCTGGTTACTTAGGCTAGGCTGCGCTATAGGAACTGCTAAAGATGCATGTGGATCCAATGACTTGCTTTGCTGTGCAGACCATCCAACTTTTTTCATCTTCTCTTGTTTGCTTCCGCAATTGCTACTGGTGCTTACTGTGTCTGGGCTATGCATAGGAGCTGATGAAAATGCATGTGGATCCAATGACTTGCTTTGTTGAGTAGTCCATCCTGTTTTTCCGGGATTTGCAATTTTCCTTTCAACATTACCATTGGTACCTCGTCTATCAACTTCAGTGACTCGTGTTGCATCCGCAGGTTGGGAACTAGGCGCTACTTGTCTGTTGGCATTATTACCTGCAGCTTCTCGATTCAGCCATAAAAATGGAGCAACTTGTCGGGGAACCCAGTCATCCTTTTCAGCTAACATGCATGGGATGCATACACTTTCACAGTTTGGAAGTACCAATGTTTCACGAATAGCAGCCTGCATTAGTTATGAAGAACCACCTTAAGTCTCTGAAGGAAATAATATTTTCAGTTGGTACCAGCGCTAAGAGTATTAATTACCATTTCAGAGTATATCAAACTATTTGGTATATCAAGCTACTTTCAGAGTATAACAAACTGTTTTCAGTTGGTACCAGCAATAAAGAGTATATCTTTTTGTAATGATGAATACTAAAATGCTAAGTGCTTTTTCCTAGTACTAGTTTAGTTCAAGAGGGTACCGTGCCAGTCTGCTAACCCACTACTGCTAGTCCGTCGCATATAATCTCAAGAAACCTTCGCTTGAAAATGGACTTAAGCTATCGAAGTGTTAGAACTGTTAAAGGTAACACATTTCCATCTTAATTATCCCACAATGGTAAAATTTTAAAATCATGATTAAGTCAATATGAAGGGCTTAAATGAGAAGAAGACATGTATGGATACGTAATCAAATTTGTAGGACAGTAAATTCTCAATCTGACCTTGAACCGATTGATCAGGAACAAAGAGAGATGCCCGCTTGAGATCTTATGCTCCCCAACAGAAGAGTCCAAGTGGAAATCTATATCGGGCATCGATGTGAAGCCGAACCATATTTGATCTGAAGGTGGTGGCTTTATGTATAGTCTCATAGTTCCTTGAATGGATGCAATCCTAATCCCCAGCGAGAGTGGTACCTGATGAGTTTAAAGATTCAATGCTAAGAATGCAAAAGAGCTTCTTCCGCAATTTGTTACAGTACTATGTTCTTTCAGTACATGCACCAATATTCATAAACTTTTGTCCGGCACAATATGATTAAATCACTAGTCGTCTAAGCAACACAAGCAGTAGCAGAATGCTGTCCATCAGAAGTTCTCATGATTGTATAACAAGTAAATCTTTTTTATTCAGAATCATTTGTTCAACCATATTTCATACCGTGTTCTCCTCAGGGGCATCCTCGTTTGACTTCTTATCTATTGCCATAAACTAACAGGGATACTAAGGTCGACTGACTAAAATAAACTATGGTTCTTGCTCTGAACAAAATAAGGTGGTCATTTCAAGTCAAAGTAAAGAGGACTGTCAAAGTTCCGCTGTATTTTACACAAGTATTCTTGGATGTAAGTTACATTTGCTAATTCAGTTTGAATGCATATCCAGAAGGGAAGCCTTGATGTACCTAGTAATGTTGTTGCCATACAATAAACCCTTGTGGTTCAATCCTTCCCCAGACCCCTCACATGGAAGGAGCTTTAATGCATCAGGCTGACCTCCTTTTTTTAAAATAAAATAAAATTGAATGCATATCCCATAACTAACCCAAGTCAAGTGAATCCCTCAAGTAGACCATTTACAAGGAACCAAGCTAGGAAATTACAAAAAGTCCAGTATTTAGCTCAAAGGATCAATCATGTGTTCAAGGACTATGACGGAATCAAACAAGGAAACTCAAGGTCAATTAATTTCTTTGAATCAAAGGGATCTTATGAAAAGACCTCTTCTTTAGCTCATTTTCCTTGGAAGCTATTAAGAGCATTTTTGTACTTTTGGCTATTGGGTTATCATAACTGTAGATGCCCACTTTATTTGTGTTCTTTCTTTTTAGAAAAAATGAATTTGGATGAAGAACCCCCTGTGGTAGCTTAGTGTACCTTAATTCTTCTTAGCTACTTTAGTCATTTTAGTTAAGGTAAGAAAATTAATTCCTCTTCTGGCATAGTTTAGTTTGTTTCCTTTAGATATTGTAATAGTAAAAATATTCCAATAATTTAGCTGTTGCTTTGGTTTCCTTTGGAAGTTGATTTCTCCATTAAAGTTGGTTGTTCTTCTTTATCTTTTAGCATTCGAATCTGCACTATAATAAATTAGTAATTACTAAATTTTAAAGGAAGAAAATAGTGGTACCCCTGCATTCTCTAACCACTAAACTGTAACCTTGGCATCAATTTCCTTATTCGTGATCACCTCTTAAACACCAGTGACCAGCCAGTGCAATGCTCAAGGAAGCCCCTACGTAAAGAATTAAATTACTGGTTCCGAGTTGTTCCAGTTTAAGGATTTGGTGTAATTGGATTAGTGATTCTATCCACCTCTTCATTTTGTTGTTTCCTTCAATCCCCAAAAGTGAATAATGGAATTATTTACTAATTAAAGAATCAACTCTAAAGTAGTTTGGCCATTTTTAAAAGATGTTGCAGAGACAGAACTTGAACCCTTGACATCAAGGTTATGAGCCTATTGAGATACTGAACTGCTCTACCCCATACATAAAAAAGAATTAAGTGAGCCCCTCCACCCTATCTGTACAGATCAAATAGCCCATGATATTAGATAGAAAAGTTGTTACCAACCTGTGAGACCTGCTTGGCAACAGAATTAAAGATAGACTTCCACTTCGACACTTGAGGCAACACACTCGGCGTGCTATTGGAGCTTCTTGTCCCATCTGAAAATCCACCTGATTAATATACATTGATTCTATCTAAATAATTTCTTTTTATAAATAGTTGACTATTCCCTTTTGATAGCTGCACAAATAACCATTAAGCATGCCCAACCAAATTAACATATTTTGATGGCAAAATCCAAATTTCTGATAACATCAAAGAAAAAATTACCTTCCTTGATCTGGTCCATCTTATCAACATCCACTTCAGAATGCTTTTGTTTCCCGAACTGTTCAACCCCTTCTAGTAAATCATATTTCACATCATGAATAGCACTGGATTCAATTTCTGGTTCATCCCCTTCAGGTAAATCAAGGTCCTGAACTGCAACCCTTGTCTCGACATCCAAGATTGCACCACCAGAATACTGAAGATCAATTTCGAAGGCCCAAAACTCATTCATGTCTGAGGGAAGAACCCTCATTGCACGTATATAGGGAGGAAGGTTGCCAATATTAACAGCAGTACATGTCACCTCGCCTATGTAGCTGGGAATTCGTAGATTTGACAGTGTTCTCTACAAGTAAGAACACACAGAATCATAGGTCAGTTCGACAAAGAGAATTTCTTTTAAATTTAATAAAATAGTGGAAGATGCATAAAAGATATTACAATGAATCATACAAACCTATGAAGCTTCAAATAAAGCATTAAATAAATTTCCTGCCTATGATAACTTGCATAGGAAGAGAAGAAAATCAACCATTCCAAGCCCAATTTCTAAAACAGAGAGGTTACATAATATGGAACCAAATTCATTTCTAACTCAAAACTAGCTGACAAAACTCAATTGCTAATTCTCTACCTACAGTACTAAGTGCAAAAGATGCTCATTTGCTTCAAAAGCAATAGTTAGCAAATTATGACGTCAAGTAACCGAACAGCTTAAACCAAGATAAAACATATCTCAATGGAAAGAGAAAGGATATTCTAAACCTGAATCCTGGTTTGCAAAGAGGTTTTCATCTGGTCGTTTCTTTTAGCATCAAAAAACAAACGGGATATCAACAAGTTCCAACAAAGAGTTCCTTCATCCCCAAAAATCCTGTCATCAGAATCTGCATCAGAAGTAACAGACATTTGACTCCGGCTTCCTGATCCAGCAGATGATGATGTAGATGAAGGTACTACAACGTCCTTAGTAGAAAAATCCAGAGGCTTCCGTGTTGGAGCCAAC
>JBDJHY010000097.1:15610847-15620875 GCA_039654485.1 Withania somnifera | reverse complement strand
CAAAAGCAAGGTCTTGGAAGGAATGAGCTTTCTCACTTATCTTCCTTTCTTCATGATCTGACGTTGAAATGCCGGTTCCTTTATTTTCTGGAATACTCTTAGAAGCTTTCTTGCCAAGCTTTTTCAGAAATTGCCGAACTTTTGATGAAGAACCATCGAACTTACTTGATTTATCACCAAAATCAATATCAACGCTTGAATACGGTTTCATGAATGAAGGATAACCAGAATTTAATGACATCAGGTAATTTTGAAACTCTATGTTCGACTTGGCAAACCACTTTAGTTTTTCTTTGTCCTCGCAGGAAGCAAGACGAAGGGATTTACACCATGCTTCCTTCTCCCAACATGTCTCAAGATAAATGTACAGTATTCTACTTCCTTCATATAAAGTTGACGCTCTGCTCTCTATTTTGATAGGATATCTTTTAGCCCTGTAAGGTTGCAGCAGAGAACACCAATTGAAGTTGTAAGTTATTGTTATTACATCTTTGCCAAACAAATCACTTACTCAACTGCGTGCTCAATAAAAGGAGATTAACTTCTACATAAGAAGTAAATAATATTCTAATGGAGTCAATTTTTTTCTGAATTGACTACCTCTTGCATTCTGAACTTCTGTAATCTGATTTTTCACAGATTCCTCGAAAGAATATGGAGCATTTCAATTACTATATAACTTATTAAGCTTCTTATTTTTGTAAGGAAATAGCTTAATTCTTGGTACTTTTAGACAAATTTCACCTGATATGTTATTCTTTATACTGGTTCTTGAAGTACTTAAAGTACAGTAGCACTAGTAGAAAATGGTTTTCCTTTGTAAAGGTGCTTTGGTGGTTTGTTTTTAATCTGTTATTAACTTATTTTTCACACTTCTCTTTTTCTCTCAGGAAGTTTCAACTCTATTTTCAATTAAAGACAAACTGGTTCAATGTCATGTGATACTTTTACCTATTATTAACAATTTTTCACATTGGGTGCCAGTACAAGTAAGTCTGTTCCCAGGTCAGCAACGAGATCAGCTCCATCTTCCCCTTACTCTGTCTTTGTCTACTAATCCTTGATCTTCTTTCCGAACTTGTTAACACCAGAACACCCGCCATGAAGGTCACTCAAAGTAGCCTACTCAAGCTTCGCTTTTGTATTGTACCGCCTGGAAAAAGGTTCACCAGGCATTTGTAGAAGAAAGAAGGGGAATCACAAAAAAAATTCAGGCCTAATTCCATTTATATATACTTGTTTGACCAAATCTAATCTTTCCTTTTTTCCCGAATATGTACAATTTAGAAATGATGAAAGTTTTATCATAGTACACTATATGTTCTAGAAAATATTTAACTAGTTTTTCCAGAAGACAAAGGGAACAAAATCGAGCTATAATATTATTAGGAGGTTGCTCTTGATCTCCACAAGTTACTGTATCAACCATGAAAATAAAGATTGTAATAATAGCACCAAGTCAAACCAGGATATGTCAGGAGGTTCACTGCTTTTTACGCCAAAAAAGAGTTAGACTTGCACATGTATTGCAAGTCACATCTAAATCCTAGACAAAAAGTAATAGAAGACCGAAAAAGAAAAGAGTAAAGAAAATTGCCACACATTGTCCATTATGTTGCTTTTAGCTCCAAAATGAGCATCAAAGTGCTACTTTATATATTGAACAAGCACAAAAAACGAGCTAACGATCTAATTGACATCCACCAACCTATGGTGAATATGATGTCTAGCAAGTAAAGTGAAAAGTTAATATGCTCTCATGGTTAACCACCTATGAAAAAAGAAATTCAACATTGTCCAGGAAAAATGATTGTCCAAGTTTGACTAGGAGAGTAGGTTAAGCTAACTAAAAGTCAGAATACTAGTTTCTTCCATCCCAAAATATGAGGGAAGCCATTTGACTACTCTTTCTGCATAGATTTCACCACGACCTGAGGAACATTACCAAATTATACACAGAAGTCCATGCATTAAACAAATGAAAGCAGCCTATGGTCAGTCACATGAATCACCAGTATTTGATTAAGAGCAATAACAATAAAGTCAGTCTCTTAAGAAGTCAAGGATGATGCCAGTTTCAGTTGAATGGAGCTCAAAAGGTGGGTAAAAGAAGTAGGGATCTTTAACCAAATAGCAGGCCAGATTTACTGTTTACTTTTCGTAGCCGGTAGACACAGATAATACACTGAGTTTGCACGGTTATAGACATATTATAAATGAATTATACATATATTATACAGCTGCCGGTTATTTTTAGTTTAAGCGATTGGATAGACGGTTATCGGGATATATATGTTAATTCTTCAAAAAAGGAAGTGATAGAATGCTAACCCATTATTTTCTACCACAAGGAACAAAACTCAACCTTAAATCTTCGTCCCAAACGCCTCAATTCTATTTTCCATCTTCTCGAATACCGTGGTAGCTAGATTATACCACACCGCCCAGTCAATGAATCTATCATGTAATCTCAATTTGCAGCGCAGAAGTATGATGTATGATATATCAAGTGATGCAACAACACCACTAGTGTAATCGCACAAAGTAGGGTCTGGGGAGGTAAAGTGTGTGCAGACCTTACTCCAAACTGGTAGAGAGGCTATTTCTGATAAATGTCAAGTGATGCTTACCCATAATTTTTAAAAAGGACAAAAATGAAACATTACCCTTAAATAGGAACCTTAAACCTAATTATGACACTACTTTTTCTTTTACTCAAGCTCGTGTTTGTTACAGAAAGCTTTAGTGGAGATTTAAGTGTATCAACCCAAGAAAGAGAGAGAACGAGAGCAATCAGCCATTATGACATTCATTATAGGTGCATAATGCAAGTCAGACTTCCATCTTCAACCTAATTCAATGAAACCTAAGATTTTACTAGGAAAAGCAAGTATTATGGGCACCAATAGAGATTTGATCTATATTTGCCATAGTGACAATCAATTTGATTATAGAGAACGGGCATTTGGTGTTTTATCTTCTATCTACTTCTTGTAAATAATAATTTTAGCTTTCTTATTAAAAAACTCTGCAATTGTACCAAAATCCCATAACCAGAATTTGAACGTCAAGTACTATAATGAAGGGAAGCCTTGGAGTAACTGGTATCTGACTAGGAGGTCACGTGTTCGAGCCTTGTAACTACCTTTGACAGAAATGCAAGGTACTTTGGCAGAAATGCAAGGTATGCGTACAATAGACGCTTGTTGTGGGGCCCTTCCCAGACCCCGCGCATAGCGGGAGCTTAGTGCACCGGGCTGCCCTTTGAAGTACTATAATGAAAATTTATACTTTTAAAATCGAGCAGCAAGTGACCTACTTTCACTCAATGATACTACAGATACATGTAGACAAATTTGTGGAAATCAGCTTCCAATAACTAGATTATTTCACACTCAGACTAAAAAGAATGTTTTGGCTCATCTTTATATCTACTCTAGCTTTCCTGTTGCCGGCAATCCAGCACACAGAATTAGAATATAGCACACAATTCAACTACTTCTGCATAGTTCTACGAAAGAATTTAGCTTTCTTATTTTAGAATAAAATCCACAGATCCCCAAAATCTCGACCAGAGGTTGAAGTTGAACTTCAAATATGGAAAATTCCAAAAAAGAAAAATTACTTTAGCCAAACACAGCAGGAAATGACCAACCCATTTCTACTCTATGAAAGTACAAAAGTACATGTAAACAAATAAGATCTATTCACACTTGACTACGAAGAATGCCTTGCACACATATTTATGTCTACCCTAGCTTTTATTTCCGCCAGCATCACATGAAAAAAGGACATCGCCTATAACTCAATTGCAGCTAGAGACTAGATAGTTCTTTCCAGATCTGATGCCTCTAATACTAAGTTATGTACTATATTTATAAAATAGATAAGAACAGGAAAGCAAGTGCCATATCTTGCCAATTATTTTACATTTAAAACCACTGATTCAAACCAACTTACAAGGCCAGGAAAAATTATAGCCTGGTGGGTTCAACAAAAATTACTTCAAAATAAACTAGTTGTTCCAAAATTACCATTTTCTAGAGGACAAGCTTGAGGCTGAAACAGCTGCTATCATGCAACCTTTCAGTGGAATTTCTACATGGGAACCATCTGACTCCGTTAGTACGAGATGATGATCCTTGATTTGGGCAAATTTCTGAGTAGGTGTGACCTCTAAGATCTCTTTCTTGCCCTTTTGCTGCGTCAAGGCTTTGTCCACAGGAAAAGCCTTTGGTATTCTTTCAGATTCTAGAACCCAAACTGTTCCCTGGGAAACAGAACACAAATACAAGACATTAAGTTGAAACTGATCAAGTCCATTTAAGAAAATGTGAAAGGAACTTGAATTGACAAACAAATCTGTTGTCTATAGCACAATGTGAGCTTGTGAGCAATTATAAGTAATCTCTGAGAACACATATATCTGAACAGAATTATGAGAAAGAAACATTGTTAATGAGATCTTATTATAAAATTGAATTACCTGTGAAAACAAAATATCTTCTTGAGGTAATAATAATATCCTCAAATGTTTGAAAAAGAAGTTGAACCACTAGAAAATTGTCCTCTAGAAAATATCTTGAAGTAAAACAGATAGTATATTCAAAATTATACCCTCAGCTTGAAGATAACAGCAGATCTAATCATCTAAACTGATAATCCCTCTAGCACATCCTATCTGTTAGGATTTGAGCCCAAATCCGACTTTACCAGAAAATAATTTAAATCGACAAAGAATAAATAAACCACAGAAATTTAAAGTGGTTCACTCTCAATGCGAGAGCTACGTCCACTTTGCCGCTGCATATTTCACTATAAACCCAAATCGAAAGTTGTATTTACAATTCTCTCTTACACTCTTGGTGACAACTTTCTCAAAAAACCTCCCTTATGTGCTATTGTCTTTCAAAGACAAATACCAACGAGTCTTGAATAATTCTCTCAAGCATCCCTATTTATAGATAATGAGTGGTGTTTTATTAAAAGGCAAAACTAACTTTAAAAATGAATAAAAAACCGAATCCTATTCCAAATAGGATTGAAAATCTAAAGAAAATATGAATAGGTCATGGACCTTTGGCTGGAACATAGGTCATAACCAAAAAAAATTCCTCCGCTAACCAAGGGGCAAAATGGATCTTCAAGTGGAGGAACTGTAAACAGGTTTCGTGCCCTGCCAAAGTTCTACAATACTCATACTTCTCTGCAACCACTACCTTTGTTAGCATATCTGAAGAGTTGTCATCAGTATGTATCTTGCTTAAGTCTTTTTTAAGGACTACAATTCTTGATTTATTTCTTCCAAGAATCAAATTATCATCCACATAAAGTAATAAGACAATGAAATCATCATGAGCAAACTTATGAAAGAATACACAGTGATATGAAGAAGTTTTCTTGTATCCATATTTTTCAAAGATAGAGTCAAACTTCAAGTACCACTACCTTGGAGCTTGTTTCAAGCCATACAAGCTCTTTCTCAATTTGCAAACATAATTTTTTTCCTTTAACAACAAAGACTTCAGGTTGCTCTATGTAAATTTCTACATCTATATCACCATGAAGAAAAGCGGTCTTTACATCCATTTGCTTAACCTTTATATCTGGACTTGCAACTAAGTCTAGAACCATACGAATAGAATATATTTTCATAACAAGTGAGAAAATGTCATCAAAGTCAAATTCCTTTCTCTGGCCAAAACCTTTGAGAACTAACCTCGCCTTATACCTAGGCGCAAAAATCCATTTGTTCGATAAATCTTTATTACCTTTTAGTAATTTCACTAACTCATATGTGTATTTTTCGTGGAGTGACTTCATCTTATCTTATCTTTCATGGATTCTAACTACTGATCTCTGTGAGTATCTTACATGTCTTCAGCATAAACTCATGTTCTCTCATGTCAGTCAAAAGTGCATACTCATTAGGAGAATAATTTGTTGATGTTTGCTTTGTCGAATAGATCTTATAAGAGAGGTTTCAAGAGCATCCAAAGTAGTTCCTTGAGCAGGTTGCGGATCAACCACAACATCCTCAATAGTAACATTTATATATTTAGCACATTGATGATCCTTTTGATTCTCAACATCATTATTTAGTGTTTCATGTGCAATTAGAGTATCATTAATAAGAACTAGATCAACATCAACTAAGCTCTCATATTTTTGAGAATCTGTATTCTCAGTATTGTTAATATCTTCAACAGTTTGGTCTTTCAAAAATACTATATTACAAATTCTAATAAGCTTAAATCAGATTATAAAACTATACTCAAACTCATCTTAACCATAATCAATGAAGATGCATTGCTCAGTTTTGACATCCAGTTTGGATCTCTCATCTTTTGGAACATACATACAAATGTTACATCTAAAGATTTTCAAATGATCATAAGAAACATCTTTGACAAACCAAATTATATTTGCGACATCACCATCCAAAGAAACTACAGGAGACAAATTAATAACATAAGAAACAATATTAACTGCTTCTGTCCAAAAGGAATTTGGAAATTTAGTAGCTGAGAGCACGTATCTAACTCTCTCAACTATAGTTATGTTCATCCTTTCTACCAAGCTATTCAATTGAGGTGTCTTGGGTGGAGTTTTCTGATGACCAATTTCTTTTGATTTGCAGTAATTATCAAAAGGACCATAATATTCTCCACCATTATCAGTATGAATGCATTTTAGTTTCTTCTCAGTCTGTCTCTCGGATAAGGCTTGAAATTTGTTAAAAACACCAAGTACTTGATCTTTGAATTTTAAAGGATATATCGAAAGCTTGCGATAATGATCATTAATAAAAGTCGCAAAGTAAAGTGCACCACCTTTTGACTTTACTTTAAAAGGATTACACACGTCAGAATGTACTAGCTTCAATTATTTAGGTTTTCTTGAAGGAGGATGGCTATGAAAAGAAACTCTTTTTTGTTTTCCTGCTAAGCTATGACACATCTTTTCACCTTTGTTTGTTTCACACCAACAATAAAATTCTTCTTAGCCAAACGTGTCTATATTTTTCCCATCTTTGATTGGGAACAAAGTGTTTCCAGAAAAAAAAGTAAACCATACAAGATTTGACCCGATCATTATCCAAAAGAGAAGGAAAGATGCATCTGAGCCCTGATTTTGAGCATCCTACATATCTAGTTATAAGGGAATCATGTCACGTATAGTTCAAGAGAAAAAGGGTGATGAAACATACTAAGATGGAGAGTCGAGTGAGGTCCTGTCGAGACTCCGGTCTGTGGCTCCTATCATTATATTGAAAATAAATTTTAAAATAAAAAAGAAAATCCAAATATGAAATCCTATCTATGTAGTTTTTCTTGAGTCTTAACTTGAATCTTCATACCCCCTAAAATTATAAGATATACATTTTGATCTTGAACTTGCAAGTGACGTCTTTCTTCATGGACTCTTGTTTCTTGAATTGGAAATGACCTTGAAAATTGACCCTATTCTTTAGGCAAACTCTTGTTACTTCTAACTGAAAATGAATGTGAAAACTGATAGTATGCTCCAGGCTGACTCCTGATCTTGAATGGAAATTTTTACCCTATTTTTAAGGCGGACTCCTGTCATGACCCGTTTTCTCAGGTTATGAGGGCACCTAGAACCCACCTAGGTGAAACACCCAACATGTATGGAAAATGTAGAACATAATATAAATAGAAGATAAAACATAATAGTAAAAAAAGGCAATGGATAAGTGAAAGTCTAATACAATAAAATAACATCCCAAAAATTGATATGCGAGACATGATCCACTACATATTAGAACAAGTCTAAAATAAAATGCAATATCTCTCTCGGATACAAATAACAATAAAAGAAGTATAGGCAAGACAAAGAAAGCTCCAAATGTCAGAAGCCATCCTCTATCTGAGGATATAAATAATCAACATGATCTGAGGAATCAACAACGTCTACTCATACTAGGGTTTATATAAAAAAGATGCAGAAGTATAGTATGAGTACCAAATAGCTAAAGAAATTGGGTACCTAGTAGGAATTATCGCCCGACTAAGCCCATATAAGAAACAAAAATAGTAAATAGGCAAATAATGAAAGACATGTCACAGAAATAAAACAAGTAGAGCATCCATGGAAGACTAACTAATAGGATATATGCAAGTAAATACCCTAGAAAGCGAGCTAATAGTAAAGACGATTAAAAAAAACAAAGGTGAGAATGTACTTGAATTCATGCTCCGCAAATAAGAAAAAAATAAAGATATAGACATGGCGGTATATCGATAACCTCAAAGCACGAGAATGGAGAAGAAGGGATGACTACAAAAAGTATAAAAACAATGAAACACATGAAAGAAACCTGAAAGATATATCCAGCTAGTAACAATATTTAGTAATATAATAAGTAAAAGAAAGACCCCAACAACCTCACATATAAATGAGAGATACAAAAAAGTGAATGCAAACCCTCTGGTCTCCCAAACGACTGGAGAGTACAACCAGCAAACAATACTCAAGAGTAGAAGATGCAGAATGATATGATATTATGCTAGAAGTAAATGTGCATGCTCCTCCTCCGATAACCGTAGGTCCAACTGGGAACCATGGAAGAGCTTCTCCCATTTACCTCTATCACCCCTATACCCCTCTTTAGTCGAATACTAGCCAAAATCAGCAAGGTTTATAGAGGCTGTCATTGTGTACGATCTCAATTGCTCATAACTCTAATCAAACCCATAGGGTCTACCTTAAAATGTCAATGTCTGAATGAATGCCCGACCATAACCGGGTCTAAATTAATGTAAGATCAGTATCATTTATTGGCCATCACCAAGTCTAAAACTAGTATAAATCATCAATGTCCAGCACTCGAGCATCACTGAGTCTAGTAGTATATCAAAACAGTGGTTATATCTTCATGTAGTCTTTTTTATTAACAAAAAATTATAAAAGTCATTATGTAATACTATTTTTAATGTCACAATACTAAAAACAAGCCCAAAAGGCCATGTAAGGTTTCAAAATCAGTAAATTTGGGTCTTAGCCCTAAAATAGTATAAACCAATGCATAAAAACCAGTTTTCATGATGATGTCATGCACAATCACATAAAGTAGCTCAAACAAATCATGTTGGTCCTGTACAGGCTCGGTCACTACAACAATCTAGAACTATCTAATCGATATCTCAGACTCACTGATACTCCCAACAATACCACCATTTATGTTTTAGAGTCAATAAAGACTACACAGAGTCATAGGGTAATTTATAATCACAAATACAATACCAAAGCATAACCAAGAAGTGGACTAAAGAAGCGGATAGGGTCAAGGCACCAAACCTAAAACCCTAACCCAAGGATGGCTAATTACTACACTTATTTCTCATATAAGCCAAGTTTAAGATTGATAAGCCATAAACTACCTGGCGTCCGAAGATAAGTTTACAACTACTAGAAAGTATCTTGGACCGCTCCAATAGCTCAAATATGCACCAATGAACCTGAACGATCATGAAACTAGAAATAATAATCTATGCATAAACACGAGTCAAATAATAATCATAAAACTATAATAATAGCCAGGGTCAAAATCTGAATCTAAACAGGCCTACAGCCTAAAATCAAAATTCCAAACAATAGGTATCAAATATTCCCCACATCATTGGGAACTCATAGTCAAAATTTAGAGCTAAGACGAGCAAGAAATAAGCTAATTTGGAAATTTTGGATGAAATTTTTGAGTGAAAACTTACCAATAATTAAAGAATAATTGAAGAAATATTATTTTCATCTTCATCCAATATCACATGCAAAAGCCCAAAGTTTAAAAATGGTGGATTTTGAGTTTTAGAGTGCAAGCGATGAGACAATGGTTGAATTTTGGGTTTCCAGGTTTATATACTATTCGGAGACTACTATTCACAATCACCTAACTGGACGTAGCAATTGCAAAGTATTAAGATTGGAGTGGTTGCGATCATGTGAGAAACATGATGCAATTTCATAGAGTAATAAGGCAGATCTTTGTGATTGCGTGCATGGCTGTC
>JBDJHY010000097.1:15597511-15608983 GCA_039654485.1 Withania somnifera | reverse complement strand
TGACGCTGTGATAATGGTGATTGAAGAAGCAAGCGGACCACAAGGCCTAAATAATGGTATAGTAGTATCTGCTCATTTGGCTTGGAAGGATGTTAATGTAATGGTTAGTCTGAAGAATAGAGATACAAAAAATGTATTAGAAGGACTTACTGGTTATGCAGAGCCTAGAACATTCACTGCCTCAATGAGCCCTTCTGGCTCTGGAAAGTCTACGCTTCTAGATGCTCTCTCTGGACGTCTTTCTTCTAACACGATTCTCTCTGGAAAAATTCTCCTCAATGGTCACAAAGCAAAGCTCTCATTTGGTATTGCAGTAAGCAATTAGTTTTAGTACTCATTTCAATTTCCATAAAAAGTGTTTTCCTAGATATTATTGATTGTTAAACTGATATACACTACAGGCATATGTAACACAAGATGACACATTGATTGGAACATTAACTGTTCGGGAGAAGATTTACTATTCGGCTCAATTGCGTCTCCCTGATAGGATGCTATTATCGGAGAAACGGACACTGGTTGAGAGCACAATTATTGAAATGGGCTTACAAGATTGTGATGATACGTTTATTGGAAATTGGCACTTGCGTGGTATTAGTGGTAGAGAAAAGAGGAGGATTAGTGTTGCCCTTGAGATTCTAATGAGGCCTAGACTGCTCTTTCTTGATGAACCAACAAGTGGCCTAGACAGGTAATTAATGTTCTTAAAGAATAGATCACTTATTTAACAATGTTAATTGCACATTATTAGTGACCAATATCAGAAATCAGCTTAAATTTTCTGGATTTTTGTGACAGTGCCTCGGCATTCTTCGTAACACAGACACTGTGTTGTGGGCGGACTGTGATAGCCTCAATTCACCAGCCAAGCGGTGAAGTATTTGAGAAGTTTGACAGATTATACTTGCTTTCTGGAGGCAAAACAGGTTACTTTGGGTAGGCTTCTGAAGCATACAAGGCAAGATATATCCTTTCAACAGAACCCACTGCATCTAGTCTAAAATATATATGTTTTAAAGAATTTGACATGCATATTAAAAGCAAAGCCCAACTTTGATTCACCACTTGTCTTTCTCTTTTCTAACAAACAAGTTCTACAAGCTCTTGCAAGTTTGCAGGATTGGTTTTTGTTAGGATTTGAGTTGACTTTACTAGAAAATAATTTAAATCGACAAAAAATAAATAACACACGCAGATTTATAGTGGTTCACTCTCAATGCGAGAGCTACATCCGCTTTGCCGCTGTAGATTTTTACTACAAACCAAAATTGGGAATTGTATTTACAATTCTCTCTTACACTCTTGGTGAAACCTCTCTTATGTGTTATTGTCTTTCAAAGACAAATACTAATGAGTCTATAATTCTCTCAACCATCTCTATTTATCAATAATGAGTCGTGCTTTATTAAAAGTCAAAACCAACTTCGAATAGGAATAAAAAAACCTAATCCTATTCCAAATAGGATTGAAAGCCAAAAGAGAGAAGAATTAGGCTCCACAACACAACAATCTCCCACTTGGTGACTAATCTCATCATTTGTCTACATCTGCAGCGGCCACTCCAACCTCATCCAAGGAGTCCAATTGAAGTTGTAGACAACTTCACTTTATCATATGACACGGTCTTCGTCAGCATGTCTGCTGGATTCTGACTCTCTGGGATCTTCTCAATCATTAGTACTCCATCTACCAAGGCTGGCCCGATGAAGTGATACCGGAGTTGTATGTGCTTCGTTCGAGCATGGTAGACTGGGTTCTTAGTCAAATGAATGACAGTCTAACTATCATAACATAGTACGCTACCCTCGTGATCCTACTTTAGTTCTTGCAAAAAAGATTGTAGCCACATCATCTCCTTCGCAACCTCCGTCACATTCTACGTACTCAGCCTCACAACTAGAGAGAACTACTAATTTCTACAACTTTGAAACCCAACAAATCGCAGTACCTCCAAAGGTGTAAACATACCGAGACATGACCTTCCTCCTATCGACGTCACCACTATTATTAACATCAATGATTCCCCACCTCTGATTTCCAGAAACACAATGTTTAACTAGAGCTTCCCTTAGGATACCTGAAAATCCACTTCACTGCCTCGCAATGTTTTCCCAGGTTGCTCATAAACTTGTTGACAACTCCTGCTGCATGTGCAATAGATGGTCTCGTACAGACCATTGCGTACATAAGGCTGCCAATCACAAAGGCATAAGGAACCTTATCCATATACGCTATCTCATACTCGGTCACTGGTGATTCATTTTTGGATAGCCGAAAGTGACTAGCCAAAGAAGTGCTAACCGATTTCGCATCATCTATGTTGAACCTCTTGAGAACCTTCTTCACATATTCCTTTTTTGAAAGCTTGAGGCCCTCCTTACTTCTCATAATTCTCATCCCGAGGATCTGCCTCGTGACTCCCAAATCTTTCATCGCGAATTCTTCTGATAATTTTTTCTTCAGTCTATCAATCTTATGTAGATCTGTTCCCACAATTATTATATCATTGAAATAAAGGAGTAGTATCATATAGGAGTCTTCAAGTCTCTTGAAGTAGCAACAATGATCTGCCTCACACCTCGAAAAATTGGATTTCTTTATAAACATGTCGAACTTTTTGTACCACTGTCTCAGAGCCTGTTTTAGTCTATACATGCTCTTTTGATGCTTGCACACTAGCTTTTCCTTCCTTTTGACCTCAAAGTCCTCAGGTTGCTTCATGTAAATTTCCTCATTCAAGTCATCGTGGAGAAAGACCATCTTCATGTCCATCTACTGAAGATGTAGGTCTTCCTTGGCTACCAGCCCAAGAACTATTTTGATTGTCACCAACTTGACCAGGAGAGAGAAGATCTCTATGTAGTCAATTCATTCTTTCTATTGAAATTCCTTCATAGCCAACCTTGCTTTGTAGCGCTTACTTCCATTGTGTTCCGCTTTTATCTAGTAGACCCACTTGTTTTGCAATGCCTTCTTCCCCTCTAGTAACTCGGTCAACTCTCATGTGTGATTGGACGATAGTGAGTCCATCTCATCTTTTATCGTCTGCTCTCACTTGATCTGCTCATGAACTTACATCGTTATTTCATAGTTCCTGGCTCTCATCTATCAATGAGAAGGATGTAGTTAAGAGACGGAGAGTACCTGTGAACTCCCTTGCTGCCTCTAGATGATCGTCGCAACTTTGAAAGTGTTTAGCTACTTGTCTTACGTTCAAAGATAAATACTAATGAATCTTGAATAATTATCTCAAGCATCCCTATTTATAGATAACGAGTGGTGTGTTATTAAAAGTCAAAACCAACAATTCTATTCCAAATAGGATTGGAAACCAGAAGTGAGTAGAATTAGATCCACAACACAACAGTTTTTGGTTTGCACTTCTTTACAGAAGCAGGTTTTCCTTGTCCTTTCAGAAATCCATCCGATCATTTCCTATGCATCAACTCTGATTTCGACAAAGTTAAGGTGAATCTAAGGGGGTCAATCAAGGTATATCTTTTGAGATCATCTTGTTGCTAATCAAACTCCAAGAGTTTGCTTGTCTGTCCAGACTTTAAAAATAAGTAATCCAATTCTAGGCACAGTTGGGAACAGTTGAATCATACTCATTATACACGATGTTTTTTGTTTTGATAAGTGCAGTAAAATAGTAACTAATCTATATAAGTCGTCGCTTTCTGTGGTCCTTCCTTTAAGAAACATTAAGATGGATTTATATATACCGACCATTTATCAAGAATCTTATCTGGTAGAAGTTTAACTGGTTGAAGATGATATTTTTTTTGTCTGGCTTTCTTAAAAAATACCAATATAAGGAGTAGTGACGATCCTCTAAACAAGAGGACAACGGCAGAAGCAATTCGAAGTCTAGTTGACTTCTATGATCGTTCTCAGTACTGCTACTTAGGAAATGAACTAGTTGAAGAAATGTCAAAAGGTTGTAAGTTTTAGTACCAAATCTTGATCTTGATTTCTTCTTCTGTCTAATATCTCCTCTCATCAAATGTGTTCTTTTTTTTTTCTTTTTTGTTACAGAAAGGAATAGTGCAAGATCTCAACGGTAGCCAGCGAGTTTCTTTATGCAGTCCTACACCTTAACCAAACGTCCATTTGTTAATATGTCAAGAGACTTTGGTTATTACTGGCTGAGGGTTCTGTCTACTTAGTGGTCCCTGTCTGTGTTGGAACCATTTATCTAATGTGAGAACCAAGTATAATTCCATCCAGGTAACATATTTCTCCTTCAACTGATCACAGTTGAAATATATTTAACTTGATCCCTTGTGATTGATTTCTCCTACAAGATGTCCCAACTTTGCTTATTTGTTCAAATTGAAATTATGCAGGCAAGAGGTGCATGTGCAGTTTTCATCTTTGGATTTATGACATTCATGTCATTGGAGGTTTCCCTTCATTCGTGGAGGATACGAAAGTTCTTACTTTGTATGACAATCTTGGAATAAGCTACCTATACCTATATGATAATACATAGCCACACAATTCTAATAATTTGAACTTGATTTACCAATTAAAACAGGTATTCCAAAGGGAGAGGATAAATGGGCATTATGGTGTGATTGCATTTGTAATAAGCAACACATTATCCCCAATACCATTCCTTAGACTGATCGCATTTCTTTCTGGTACTGTCTGCTAGTTGATGGTTGGCCTCCGTCCAGGTTTCTCCCACTATTTGTTCTTTCTACTTGTCCTCTATAGCAGTATTACAGTGGTCTAGAGCCTCTGGTCATTGCCAGTGTTGTCCCTAATTACCTCATGGGTATCATAGGGGCTTCAGGTAGTAAACTTAATCTGTTCATACCACTTTTCTACACTTAACTATTGTGTGTGTTTTCTGTGTTAGGGAATATTTATGATGGTGGCTGGATTTTTCAGGCTCCCCCGTGACATCCCAAAACCTGTCTGGCGTAACCCGATGTCTTAGTTGACTTTCGATTATTGGGCTGCAATTTTACCTGTTATAAATCCACAATGGAAATGTTTACACATCGGAGCCTAAAGATAATTACACACACATTCTATGAAATTGCCACATTTCATGTTAGAGTGAAAGGGCCAGCAATTATTTGTTTATATGGACTTGGATAATTTTTTCTTACCGTGAGCTAGCATTTGGGGTTAAATTGGGCCCAGGTGCCATATCTTTATAAAATCATTAAATCCGTTTCAACAAATACATCATGTTAAATGCAGTAATTAGCTAAGTAATCTGGGTAATTTCTAAAAATTTATTTTTTTAGATGAAGCGGTATTCCCTATCAACATCAATAAAGTTATAAATACGAAAAGACATGCTTTATATACAGGCACCAACTTGGCATATTCAGAGCAAAGTTCCTTCTTTGATGACGATGTATTTGCAGTAGTCCTTTGATGGAAAATTGTAAAGATCCGTCCAGTCCTATTTTAACTCTATATATGAAACCATTGACTCTAATTTGGTAGTTTCTCCAGGGGCAATACAAAAACGACTTGAACGGGTTGATATTGAATAACCAGAGTCTTGATCTTCCAAAGATCACAGTCCAATACGCACTAAAACAAGTTTCCAGATTGACTTGAACAGATCAAAATAGGCAGATCTAAGTGTCATCTTCTCCATGATAATCATCTACCGCGTGATCTTTTTCATTATGATCAAGATCAACGAGGATGTTACTCCTTGGCTCAGATGTTACCTTGCTAGGAGAAAAATGCAGCAGAATAGTGCAAATCAGAATAAGATAATGGCACTGCCTTCTTCAAGGATCTGAGAATCATGGACCAAATTACAAGATCATCAATCAAATTGGAAAACAAAGTAAAAAAAAAAAAAATACGCATTATTTGCTTATTCTTCATTTCATATAAGTGAATATATGAAGGTGCATTCACATAATATACAGTGGCTTTTACAATCTTTATGCATTTTTTTCTTTCATTGGTTTTGTTCCCATCTTTTTCTTTTTCAGTATATCAAAGAGACTTGAAGGGGTAATACTAAGAGTGTTAATATGCTAGCAGTAGCTGAGTCAAAATTTTTATTAAAGAGTGTTCAAATATAAAAAAGTAAATTTGTTGGTTGCATGTGGGCTAGGAGGGATTTGTAATGAGATATTTTAATCGCGTAATAAATGTAAGCTAAGTTTTGAAATCAAAAAAATTACAAAATAAAAATTGGCAAAAGTTATTATAAATTACTTTTATAGACTCTTTGAAATTTGGTCAAATGTCACGGTGCTTTTCTCCTAATCTATAAGGAATTAAAATGCGTCAAATTGAAGGTCTACGAGGAATTCCAACACACAAAAGTGTTTGTTCATACGATTTTAAAATAGAGAGATATTTTGTTTTTGCAAGACTGTGCAAGGAGGCACGTGGGCTGGGTCCCCCCTAAGTGGGTGGAAGGTTTTAAATATCGTCTTCCTTGTGTATTTGTACAAAATTTACCAAAATTGAGACTTTTCATCATTAACTAAAGATGAATTGATGATTTAATACAATAAAGTTAAATTAAATAAATATTATATTTAAACTATTTATATAATATAATATAATATAATATAATAGATAACAACCTTTCAAACAAGTCGTTAGATGATTTCAACATTTATTTATAAACTGTAATTTACTCATTTGATAAGATTGTATAAGAATTAAAAAAATTCTGATAATTTTCGTAACTTGTGGAATTTTTATGTTTATAAAAATAAAATAAAATCTAAATTGCATCCAAACAAAACGTCAACCGTCATGATTTCATATTTTACGTCCAGATATGCCCTCAGAGTGAGAGAGGGGGAATGGGATTGAATGGAAAAATATGAAGTGCTTTATCTCTTAATGGAGATCAGGGCAATCTGCTGCTAGTCATCTGTTTTCAGATACTTCGTTCAATTTTAGCTGTCACATTTTTCATTTTGAGAGTCAAACGATCTATCTTTAACCGTAATTTTCTTA
This sequence comes from Withania somnifera, assembly GCA_039654485.1. Classification (NCBI taxonomy): domain Eukaryota; kingdom Viridiplantae; phylum Streptophyta; class Magnoliopsida; order Solanales; family Solanaceae; genus Withania; species Withania somnifera. The sequence continues at coordinate 15,602,020 of JBDJHY010000097.1, read as the reverse complement.
TATATCTTTTGAATATTTTAAATTATTAATTATTATGACTTATAATACTTTTTACATAATTTTTGACATATAAATTATTTTGAAAAACTTAAAAATGGCATGCCGAAATTTATAATTGTTTTGCCGTAGGAAAGCCAAATATGACAACTAAAATTGAACAAAAAAGACTAATTAAAATGTGTATAGTCAATGGTTGAATATGTATAGTAGCAAGAAGAGTAGTTTGAGCAAGAGAATTTGAAGTTCTATTGTGCAATCAAAATTGACGGATATATCTTTTTTTTCTTTTTTTAACTTTAACACGTTTGCCAACCTCTTAATTATTTATAGTATAGAGAGCTGACCATGCTTATCACTCTTCGTTTCATCTAATATTTATATCGAAAATCAATTCTATATATGAAACTTGCAAGCAGAGGAAGAAAGCATCAGAGGGAAAGTGATAAATTAAAGAGATTGTATACATGATGGAGATTGAAAAAGGCTGCTGGAAAACCACAAACCATGGTATAGTTATTGATGGATTGAGTCCACTTAGTGAAATAATATGGGAAGGGAAATTAAACACTGAATTAATTGTTTCTGCTTATCTATCTTAGAAGGATATAAATGTAATGGTCACTCTGAATAGTGGAGATACTCGAAATGTATTAGGACTAACTGGTTATGCAGAGCCTGGAACCTTTCCTGCAGTTATGGGCCCTTCTGGTTCTGGAAAATCTACACTTCTCGACGCCCTCTCTGGACATCTTTCTTCTAATGCAATTCTCTCCGGAAAAATTCTCCTCAATGGTCGTAAAGCTAAGCTCTCATTTGAAACTGCAGTAAGTAGTTAGTTTAATTCTACTTTTACATTTACTTTCTTTTCAAGACAGAGAGTAGTTAAAATTATTATGTGTTTGTCCTGATTTTCTTTTTCTTAATATTTTTCATATTTGATCAATCTTTTCTTGTTGGAAAATGTTTTGGACTCGCATAAACTAAGGTCCCTTACTTCTCACTTGGCTAACTTTCACAACGTAGTGGCTTTGAAAGTCTAGTTCAAGAGGAGGATTTGTGACACACATAAGTATTATATTTTTTTGATATATCGTATTGCTCATCTCTATTTGTGAAGGTAGATATCGAACCAAGTCACATAACACCTCATTGTTTTGATCCTAAACAAAACTAATATACACTACAGGCATATGTAACACAAGATGACACGACTAACGATTCGAGAGACGATTTATTATTCAGCTCAATTGCGTCTCCCTGATAGAATGCCATTATCGGAGAAACGGACACTGGTTGAGAGCACAATAATTGAAATGGGCTTACAAGATTGTGCTGATACATTTGTTGGGAATTGGCACTTGTGTGGTATTAGCGGAGGAGAATAGAGGAGAGTTTGTATTGCTCTTGAGATTCTTCCGAGACCTAGATTACTCTTTCTCGATGAACCAACAAGTGGATCATAGCTCAATTCTGTTACGTTTAACAATGTTAAAGTTTTTTGAATTCCCTAATATTTAAAGAACAACATTTGAAATCAACTTATTTTTTCCTGAATTGTGTGACAGGGCCTCGTTACAAAGACGCTAGGTTTGAAGCACTCTAGATAAGATAAATTTTCCTTCAGACCTACTTGAGATTCTGGAATATTTTGTTTTCTCATGTTAGCAACGTACACCATCAAATTCAATCATTATTTTCTCATCGAAACTTAAATCAATTCCCTAATACTTCAGCAAATCTCACATCATAAGAGGTGTCTTGGCTTATTTTGTCAAGCTTTTGAAGGCCAAAAGTATTTATTTTTAAAAAAAGTGAGATGTTTGATTAATATTTTGTAAAAAAAATAAGTGCTTCTTAGTAAAACTATTTTTCATAAGCTAAAATATAATTTTTCCTGGAAACACTTTTTTTCTGAAAAATACATTTACAAATACTTTTGAAAACTTTATTCAAATATTAGTTATTGCCAAACATTTTTTAAAGTTTTACATAACTATACAATTTTAAAAATACATTACATATTTATTGCAGTATTTTCGAAATTACATAATGGCCAATAATAGTTACATCTTAACTAAAATTTATAACTGAACAAATTTCCTTTTTTTTGTCTAAATCAATTCATTTAAAAAAAAGGGGGGGCGGGGGGGGGGGGGAGGTGTGGAAGAAACGATTCTAATTGATTAGGGAATGATGAATTCCTTCTAATTTGTATGGTGTGGAGCAAGGAGGCTGGGAAATTATTACTTTTTTTTTTATTAGTATATTTTTTATTTTGCTTCTATATATACTGTATTGACAAAATATTTGCTTTATTATTTTAATTCGTTATAAGTTTGAATAATGATGCTTATATGTTTTTATTTATGTCAATAGTATATATGATAAATCTATAATAGCAGTATATGTCAAATGTTTTATGTATTTAAATTTTATACTTGAAAAAGCTACAAATATAAAGTTATAAAGTTATTATATATAATCATAATATGTATATATTTCTAATGATGCAATAAATACAAATGACATAATAACAATATGTATTAAGTGTTATTTTATCTAAAAAGAATATATTAATTAGTACTATTTTAAATATATATATATTAATCACATTAAAAATGCATCTGATTGTTTTTCATTTAATACTTTTTCTTTTGTTTATTGTGTGTAAAGTAACAACATGTGGCCCCTTAACTTTGTAAATAAATTTGTTTTGTTTTGGTAGTTGATTGAATTTACTAGCTGAAACTTTATTGCTGATTGAATTTATTGTGCTACCCGTTCATTGATAACTTACATTTATGAAGGGTTCCCCTCTATTCGTGCTGCTCTATTCCTGATTTCTTACAACCAATTTTTTACATTTATTTATTTATTTATTTATTTGATTGTCTTTGTATCTAGAACTTGTTCATAACCTAATTCAAACTAAAACATGATAGTAATTTATTTATGATTAATAAATTATTTTACTTGACTTAACTAGTTTATCATTAGTTGACTTCACTTTAATTAACCTACGTGTTAACTGTTTTGTGTGGCCTGTCCTAAATCTTTACTTGACTTAAGATTTTGATTAATAACTTAAACTTGTTCATAACCTACATGTTAATGAAACTTGAAGTAAACCCTGATAATAACTTGCTCATGCTTAATAACTTTACTCAATCAGTTCATGATTAAATTGTTCTCTTTACTTAACTAGTTCATCATCAGTTGACTTCATTTTACTTGACGTAACTAGTTCATCATTAGTTGATTCTACTTTACTTAACCTACATGTTAACCATTTTGTGTGGTCTGCCCTACATCTTTACTTGACTTAAGTTTTTGATTAATAACTTAACTTTTTTATAACCTACATGTTAATGGAACTTAAACTAACTTGCTCATGATTAATAACCTTACTTACTCAGTTCTTAATTAAATTGTTCTCTTTACTTAACTAGTTCATCATTAGTTGACTCCACTTTACTTAACCTATATGTTAACTGTTTTGTGTGGTCTGTCCTAAACCTTTCTTGACTTAAGTTTTTTATTAATAACTTGTTCATAAGCCTACATGTTAATGAAACTTAAACTTGATAATAACTTGCTCATGATTAATAACTTTACTTAATCACTTCATGATTAAATTGTTCTTTTTACTTAACTAGTTCATCATTAGTTGACTTTACTTTACTTGAGTTAACTAATTCATTATTAGTTGACTCCACTTTACTTAACCTACATGTTAACCATTTTGTGTGGCATGTCCTAAACTTTTACTTAACTTATGTTTTTGATTAATAACTTAACTTGTTCATAACCTACATGTTAATGGAATTTAAACTAAAACTTGATAATAACTTGCTCATGATTAATAACTTCACAATAATTGACTTAAGTTTTTTATTAATAACTTAACTTGTTTATAACCTAAATAAAGGAACTTAAACTAAAACCTGATAACAACTTGTTCATAATTAATTAATAACTTCACTGTAATTGACTTAAGTTCCTGATTAATAACTTCACTTGTTCATAACCTAAATGTTAATGAAACTTAAAGTAAAACCTGATAATAACTTGCTCATAATTAATAACTTTACTTAATCAGTTCATGATTATATTATTCTTTTTACTTAACTAGTTCATCATTAGTTGACTTCATTTTACTTGACTTAACTAGTTCATCATTAGTTGACTCCACTTAATTGAAACTATATGTTAACTGTTTCGTGTGGCCTGTCCTAAATTTTTATGTAGGTTCCAACTGTCCTAAAAATTTATGTAGGTTCCAACTTCTTAAACTGTCTTAAACTTCATGTTTATATTCCAACTCTTTTATGTAGTTTACAAGTTGGTAAATGTAAATATATTTTTCATCGTGGTGGTGACTGAATTAAGCATCCAGAAGTTTAGTATAAGAAGAGATAGGTCCATTATTGGAGGGGATATGATCCTGATCTTCTCTCTTACATTGACTTAGTTAATAAGTTCATTTCTAATTTAGAATTTTTAAGTGTC
>JBDJHY010000097.1:15516009-15530428 GCA_039654485.1 Withania somnifera | reverse complement strand
ACGCCCCCTTCCCCTGTCCACAATCTTTGAGTAGAGAAAAGTGATATATGTGTAAAGACATGACACTTTGGCCTAATTTAACCCCAAAGCTAGCTCATGAGCGAAGATTACTCACTCCATATAAGCAAATCACCACTCCAATCCCCAACCAATATGGGACTTTAAGACATTCTAACAATATGATTTTAGAACACTTAATAACTCCACTTATAATTACAATTTGGTATTCTTGCTCCTTATTTGTAATTTTTTTCTATTAAAGTTTAGCATTAAAGAAAATTACTGGGGATGATTTTGCTACATTTTCTAGCAGCATCAACTTAGCAAACAACAGGAGAGGTACTGAGCCTACAAAAACAAATTAATACACTTGGTTATAAGAATGGATTTTTGTCCAACAACTGACCCAGGGTACCCTCTTGAAGCAAGTCATAAGCCGATGTTGCTGTGGGCCAATTTTTTCTTCTTTTTCCTTTGTTGAGGATGCTTATATTTCGATCTTGGTATGCAACATGACTGATATAAGAGACAGTATTTCCAGGAGGAAGGACAACACTAATACAATATTTTGAGCAGGATTTTAAGCCACTATTTATCCTTATCAAAGTCCCAGGATCAATACAAACCAGCCACCATTAAATAAGACTTCCATTGGGGTGGTAAAGGAAGACTTTTAAGTATCGCCAAGTAAAATAGGAAAAGGTGATTTAAACCAGACAGCAACAAAGAAATTCGAGTAAGGGACTTGAGACTACATAATAACAGTAAAGGATAGCCCGGTGCATTAAAGCTCCTTGTGCGAGGTCTAGGAAGGATCGAACCATAAGGGTTTACTGTTTGTAGCCTTAACTTACATTTCCGCAAGAGTCTGTTTCCATCTATGTTGCTCGGACTCTCAAAAGATATCAACAGGTGTGTGTCTGATTCTTCAAAAGTAATGTTTTTCTGAGAATCCTCTTTTGGAGAATCCAACACAGGCGCGACATCAAAAGTAAAGAGTACGAGCAACGTAGGTTTCCACGGCTTGAACCCGCCTGGTCACATGGAAGCAACTTTCCTTGTTACGCCAATGCTTCTCTTTAATAACAGTCTTCGTGAAAATGATTATGGAGGTTCAACGTCGAGGAAGGAAGATCATAAAAAATCAATTACTGCTGGCATAGGGAAAAGGAAGGAGGATGGTGTTCAGGAGACTTAACACCACTTTTGGACATAGAAAACATAAGAACAGTCAGAAAACTCTCCAAACATATTAACACCACAGAGGAGGATGGAGAAAAATAACAAAATTATGGTCTGATATGTGGTCGGTTTGGACAAACTCACAGTAGTCACAAGCGAAAGGCACAAAAAAAAAGTACTGTTGCTTTTAAGTGCATGATGCAATTAAAGAGTAGGCTTTAGTGAAGAATAGCACTAACGATGAAAATGTAAAAAATAGGAATATATTGATAGACGACAGGCATAAACAATAATTATTTGGGAAAAAATGCAAAAAACTATGATTAGGCCTATATATGAAGCAAAAATTACCTCAGCCAAATGAAAAGTTCATTTCTGAGTTATATGGGAAAAGGTAATTTTAAGTTTTCCTTGGAAAATTCCTTATACTAAATGTAAGTTCTTATTCCTTATCACTCAAAGTTCAGTTACAGCATTTGCTCAGCAAATAATGCATGACTTTGCCAACTATATTTATGGTCTAGTATTGTGATCTTAAAGACAAAGACCTCAGGGTAGAGACAAATGCCTTAGCATCTTGGTGCATATGTCAAAGCGCCAACTAAGCCATGGGAAGCACACAACCTTGACTTCATCGAACTTCAAGGCTTAAGTTTAAGCGCCAATTAAGCCACAAGATTAAAGGACATTTTGTTAAATTTTACATATCTTTAGTGTATAACAACAAGATTCAAAGATATTTACATTCATAAAGTCTGTACTAAATTAAAACCAGACAAATAAATTGATTCAGATGGAATATATTTTTCTTGGATAGTTTGAATATTGGCTAATTAGGTCTATTTTCATATTTCTCCAATTTGTAGGTTATGTCATCTTGAGATATGAAAAATTTGCTATTTTTCATGACCTGTTTTGAGTTTCCTACAAGAGTATCTTCGTGGCATTGTAAGCTTACTAAAAAGATTATTCAATCTTCAAACATTAATCATACTTTGAGTTCGAGTTTTGCTTCCCGTTTGAATATATCTTGTTTACTTATTTATGCAGTGCATAAATTTGTTTTTTTTATGATCGTGGTGTCCAAGCCAACTTTTGTACACCTTAACTAAATCCATGAAATACCTGCTACCTCCCACAACAGATAACAAGTAACTCTGTCCACTCAGGCTAGAACAAAAGCGAAGAATCACTAGCTCCGCTGGAATTTGAACTTGACACCTTAGACCTCATGATTCTTTAACTCACGTTACTAACCACTAGGACACACCTTTGGATACTGTAGTGCATGGATTTATTAAATGGATCTATCTTTGGCCTAACTCAATCTCAAAAGTTAACTCATGAAGAAGAAGTGCCCAAGATCATATAAGGAGACCTCCCATCTCTAAATAATATGTAGGACTCAACCGCCACTCCACCACCACCCAAGATTGGGCATCTGAAGCATGGACAATATAAGATCGGAGCCCAACATCTATAAATAATGATGAGATAGGCTTGGCTCGGATACCGTGTTACATTATCTTGGGCCTAACTCAATTCCAAAAACTAATTCATCAGTGGAAAATTGCTCAAGATCATTTACAGAGACATCAATTGGTAGATTTTACATCTTATCAACAAAAAAATATTTTCTAACTTGATATTCAAAAGTTGGATTGTCGGACATTTTTTATGATTTTGGAAGAATGTTGCACAAATGTTGGATTTCATAAATTAGTTTCTCATTTTTCCTTCTTATTGTCGTTAATACGCAGTTTGACTTTAATTCAACACTAGAAATTTAATAGGCATTGGATCATGATTTCAGCTCAGCTTTTGGATACGCAATTTGGAATCATGATTTTAAATCTCAAATATTTCCAAAAGTAGGATTTGCTGGTTGACTATGAGGTTAAGGTGGGATATGCCTGGGAGTTTTGGCACTTCTTGGGCAATGTCAAACACTGCGAGAGAGAGTTGTCGTTCAATTGGAAGAGTGTGAGAAGAAGGTAAAGACAAAGGGCATGGAATATGGTTCCACAAACGGTAATGTGAGTTATTTGGAGAGAGAGAAATATGAGAGCCTCTCCATTCCCTTATTTTCGTTTGCACACTTGGAAAGTTTTTTGTTATATAGACGATGGGGTGATGTGTAGACAATCATATCGTGTTGTAAATTCACTATGTAGAGTGTGTATATATTTATATGAAAGTATGTGTGTGCGGGTATGTGGATGCTTATTATGCGGGCCTGCATTGATATATATAGCTAGACTGATGTCCTTTTGTGCTACGAAAATGGTCTTACAAACTTTTTGTTGTAATAAGAGTCACCTCTCATTAGTCTCACAAAATTTGACACCGATAACTACTATAGCCAAGAAATTTAATCAATAAGAAATTTCCATAACGGGCCTCTAACTACTATAGCCAAGAAATTTAAGCCATAAGAGATTTCCATAGCAGGCCTCTAACTGCTATTGTTAAGAAATTTAATTCAAACGAAATTTCCATAAGTCTTTATTATACTACTTATAGGATTTCACTGAGTATCTTGTTGTTGCCTCTTAATACACTGTACACACATTACAACAGGAAAACTATAATCACATGCAGCTATTCTTGGGCATTATGGTCTCAAAATAGTACTTTCTCCTTGTGTATGAGTGTGAGACCCAATAATAACTACATTATCAGGAAGCTTCTCAAGGTGTCTTTTAAATATTGAACATGACTCCTGTTTTCCTGCCACAGACTTCTCAGCATCTTTCATGAACAAAATGAATGGGTACTTTCTGCTTTCATTTTAATACAACCTGAAAGAGTAGAATGAAATGTAAAGAGTAAAGTTTACCCCAAAATAGAAAACGAAACAGAAATTCCACATAGCACTATTAGTTCTCAAACGAACTTATTCATATTCTCTGAAAGAAATCACACCTCAAACAATGTCTTAAGGAAGAATACCTTAGTGAAGAATGCGTTAGCGAGTAAATTGTCCAGATCATCCACATCAGTGCCTTCCAATCTCAGTTCACTGACTGAGGAAGAGATGATAGATAGCATTGAAAGTAAACCAAGACTGCATACTTAAGAATGTTTTAACTTAATAAACTAAAGGAAAATAGTTAAATGGCATTCCAAAAGTACCTTTGCAGAAGAATCCATAAGCACTATCACAAAGACCACCTAAGTTGACGCCATAAAAGATGGGTTTATCAAATCTTACACCAACTTTTGCTGATGGATTATCTTTGAAAGACAATACTTCCCGCTAGTCCCATATGTTGGGCTCCTGGAACAATGGAACAAGATGGAGAAGATTAAAACTTATGAATAGGCAGTTGCAGAAAAACTTATTGGGTCTCAAATAAAAGAACAATTCACTAGATCGTTCCAATAAAAGGCTTGACCATCCATTTTCAAGTTGAATTTCAGTTTTCATATTTATCGCTGGCAAGAATAGCCCAAGGAGTAATTCTCTTAACTCCTCTCCTCCCAAATTTTACATCTCCCCCTCCCCGCCCCCAATAGGGGATGATATGAACATAAACAATATCCATAAGGCCTCATACCCATCTATCAATCTAATTTTCGTAAAACCAAATAGTTACTTGCATATGTATCAAGAATGATTTTTTTTTTGGATAAAGCAGTTTCATTGATGACGTTAAGAGAGATGCATGAAGAAAGATAATTTTTATTTATAAGAACCCAGAAAGACAAAATCTTCAACGGAAAAGATGACAAAACAGACCAGCACAAAATAACATTAGAAAATTGTTGAAATATAAGAAGATACAGATCATTTGGAGTACAAACGAATTGGTGTTGAGGTTTCCAGTAATATTTGAACTTTAACTGATGAGAGTCGAGTGCAGTGCACCAAAATAATAACCAATAAACCTGACCCTATCACCTAAACATCTTAAACATCAGTTATCAGTAAAAAGAAATAGCTGAGAAAAAAATGTAATTCCTAAATATTCTAAAAAACTAGACTAACCAAACGGCAGCCAATACCTGTCATAAAGATGTTGTTCCTCGATGTCCCAGCTGAAAAACATAAATTGTTATTCCTTATCCTCGGTTGTGCCTCCAAACACAATGGATCAGCCGAAGAGTTAGTATTAGCGGTTTGGCCAGATGATGGCTCAGTGTTTTTGGTCCAGTCAATTTCTCCAGGAATTTGCTGATTCAACCTGCTTGAGATTTTTTGTGCACTATCTCCCTCTTGTATTGGCCAAGCATCCTTTGTAGATAGCCCCAGAATGATATGTAAATATATCCATGATTTGCACTTGACCACATCAATAAAAATGCAAATGCAGTACAAGAACCCCTTTATGGGTCTTTTCCATTAGTTACTCAAATGACCCAGCAAATTACTCACTTAAATAACTATGGAAGAGCACTTTTACAGAAGTATGCAAGGTCTTAAATGCAAGGTGGCTACTAGTAGTATTTTAAGAGGGGTCAAGAACAAGAAAAAATTAAGGTGTAATTTTGAAATGTTCCTCAGAAACAAAGAATTAAATTGTTCTTACCTCCAAAATGCACAAGTATCAAAAATGAGCAATTTAGCACCATAGTAATGAGCAAGTACCTTCACCAGCATCTCCTGATATATTTCAGATCCTGGTAAACAAATGCAGAACCGGTCAGCACCCATAGATTAATATCTACCAAGTACTCTAGTGAGAGAACTGAAACACTAACAAGACAAATTACAATAACAAGAAACTCAATGTAGTCCCGAAACAAGGGTCTCGTGTGGTAGAGTGTACTCAAACCTTATCCTACCTGAGGAGGTAGAGAGGTTATAAGAATTATCAAGAACAAGCAAGAAATACCCAAAAAATCACGAACAAAAAGAACAAAGAAAATAAAGGAGACTTAGTAAAACTCCAGATAAACAATGGTAATTGGATTATGCTATGTGGTCTTGGGGCTTACCTTAATTAATAAGGGAAGTCATCAAATGAAACTTCTATATCTTGTCCGTCAATAATGGCAGCATGAATATCTTCCTTAAATACAGCAGATTTTGAAGACAACCCTGACGTTGAAGAAGGCATTGATCCCCTATTCCTCCGTCGTTCCTCCAACATCTGTTAACAAACACTTCTTTTAGTTAGCTATGTCATGGATCAATCTGTGAGCTTATAGCAAGAAGGGCAAAAGAAATAATTCAGCCAATGACTTTTACGTTACTTGCCTCCAATGCCAGAATCCAAAATATAAGTACCAGCAACGGCTGAAGCATCTCCTGGCCATTTTCCGATACTCTTAACTGTTTTCTTTTGCTGGCACTACTAGTCCTAACATCTGGAGGTGATTTAACTGTAAACTCATCTGACAGTAGCTGAAAATTATATATTGAACAACGTCAAGGATATTCTATCATAAAGATGAGGAATAATAAAAATCATAGCTGCTACAACAAAATGTGGAGGATACATAGGCATAATTTCCCTCTTCACCAAAGACAACCTGATCGCCTGAATTGAGAAAGCAACTTTTTTCAAGCACAGCCACCCAATTGCCTTGGTACTGACCATTTCCACGAACAATGATTAATCATACTGTATATATAAAATATGAAGTTCCATCTTAGAAAATAATCAAACAAATGCCAACTAGTGTAGTCTTCCATATGCTACATCTTCATATTGAGATTGCTATGGTAACCTCTCATGAAGAGGGCCTAAAGATAGTTTGCTCCTAATGCCTGCGAGTTCATGGGAATATTGCAGTGCTCAAAGGGAACTTTTGAAGATAGTATAACACTTTCACTAGTAAACGGCAATGTCTTTGAGTTACGGCAGACAGACTTTAAGGTCTGGTCGGAACGCCAAGCGAAAATTGAAATTGGTGTAATAATAATTAGGTACAGAACGAAGGACTATTAAATTAGGTATTTGATATACATATGTTTTGGAAATATATTTAAATAATAAATATATAGCTGTAATAAAATTATAAAAAGAATTGATATATATTTTTCAAATCAATAATATTTTAATTTGATTAATTATAAAAGCTAAAAGTACACATTTTGTATAACATCATGGACTACATATTTGACAATAAAAAATAATATAACTACAATACAAAAAAAATTATTTAAATATTTGCAAAAAAATGATTTATCACTCTAACTAAAAGATGAATGACATGCAATGTGAAATAACAAGCCAATAATGCTAGAAAAAATAAATTAGAATCAAAATACTTATATAATATATAATTTGAAAAAAAAAAATATATTACTCTTATATCAAATTTCAGTATAACATAAAATATGTTTTAATATAATTTAAGTAAATGTAATTCAAATGAAAAGGAAAACACAAGTCAATGATCTCATTCAATAATGAAATTCTATTTTAACTAAAAAAAACTAAAATAATAATGCAATTATGCTAAATAAGGGGAGTAAATGTTGGGAAAAGAGATAAATAATAAAAAATAAATTATAAAAATAAACTAGAACAAGAAAAGGATTTTTTTTAAAAAAATTAACCGTGTAATTTGTGACTACACCCAATTATCTAACACCCTTACAGAATGAAAGAGTGTAGTGCTAGCTATTTCATTAAGACTGCTCAAGAGGTGACATATATGTGAGAAAAATAATTTTTCTCATTTATAATTTATATAATATTTTATATATATGATATAATTTTTATGCAAAGTATGTTCTGTTGGCCATTCTTCGCCTCCCATTTTCTAATAACCAAATAATTATTTGATCAAATAAACAAGTCAAACTATGTAATTTACTCCCTCAAAACAGGCCCTAACTGTTGAAACACAAAATATTAAAGTCGGAGAAGTCTAAATGAGAGCAGAACCTGTATGCGCCTTATCAAACATATCACTGTATCATGAGGATGAAGACAAAGGTTCACATCACTGTATCATGAGGAAGAAGACAAAGGTCTTTACCCGAACCAACTGGGAGCATGCCTCATAAACCTCTATTGTTGGTTCTGCAGTGTATTCACATTCAGTTACATATCAAATAAAATTCAACATGAAAAATAGTTACAGCACAGTCTGATGATCTAAAGCTTGCGGTTGAAAAAAGGCAAGAAAAACAAATACTAGTAGTAGCAAACTTGCGAATACTCTGATATGAATCGGCACCAAAGCTTCTTCGTTTCAGCATCTGAATAACACATGCATTAAATATGATCAAATACACTACAAATAACAGAAACTGTGAACTTCTCAAGAAAATGAAAAAGATAAATAAACTACTTCAGTTATGCATTTTACTTATCTACTATATCAAAAATATACGTCTGACTTTTATTGATCCAATTTGAAAAAATCTCTTAACATTAAATTTACAGTCATTCTATTTATTCTAAGATATGCCAAGTTAATATCGGACAATTAAAAGCTCGATGGTGTGAGTAAAAAAAAAAAAATGCTTGCCTTCCGTGACAGGTGCAACAGCTTTTCCATCAACCACGATATCAAATTTTCCATCAGTTGCATCGTTGGCACCAACGTTCGGCTGATCATTGTAGCATGACTCTTTAGGTTTCTCCGATGGCGGCACCGATTTTTTTTCCGATGAATCCACGTTGTTATCATCAACCTTAAAAAGATCAATTGACACCAATTAAAAACAAAAATAATAATTAATAAAATGGCTCACCAAACACTTATAAAAATGAATGAAGTGAAAAGAAATCTATGTAAACCTTTGGACGTTTCTGTTTATGATGATGAGGAGGAGGAAGCATGTCATCCTTTTGGTGCAACCATTTTTGTTGTTGTTGAGAGAAAAAAAGAGTGAGAAGAGAGGAATAATTTTGGTTTTTTGCTTCTTGTTGATGTAAAGTAAAGACCTAACTCAATCCAAACAAAATTAGCTTATCAAATAATCAAATCCTTTGCCCATTTATCAAGTGGACTTTTAATCATTTCAACAATTATGTCTAATTTTTAATAGTGACTATTTTATTGTTTTTCCAAAGGGGGAGTAGAGAGTTAGGCGCTGATGGGTATGCCAAAATGAAGGAAATACAATCCGATTACAATAATAAGGCATCTCATCATCAAATTCTTCTTTGACCACCATTTCTTGATTAAGTTGTAAGTATTGTTATTTTTTATTAATTTTTAAATATATAAATTTGATTTTAGGAATTTGAAAAGTTTTTGTATTCACATTCATGGTTAAAATTTAAAATTTTAATGACATAAAATTAAGACATACGAGTACATATCATATTAATTTTTGAAAAAATGCATCATATAGACATTAAGATAAAAAAAAAGTATCCATCTAGCCATGGTGGCCTTACACGGACGGAGGCGTGCACCTGGGGATATCCCTAGAGAGGAGGCGGATTTGCGCTCTAGAAAATCTAGCAATTTTTACGATGCAAACATATATTTATATAAATATGTATAAGGAGTATAATAATGTAAAATTGTGTATAGACACCTTTTATACATAATTGTACATCTTTACATTAGCTTTCTACATTTTGTATAGTAAATATAGAATGTTGTATACAATACAAAAGTGGACTATGTTGTTAGTAATGCAAAAATATGAGTTACGCAACTGTATGCAAAAATATAGATTACGTAAATGTGATTATTTTTATTTGACTATATATATTTTCGTACAAAATTCCTTAATTTTGGGTTAGTACATTGTGTGCAATCGAAATAAATAGTCGTTGGATAAACTGAATTCAGAAATATTATATAAAAGGCAAATAATTTAATGAAATTAATATCAAGATTTGGCATTTTGGTCTAGTTCAGAAAGTGTTAAAAATTGGAAAGTACATTGAGGTGGCAGTGGGCCCAATCCAGAAATGTCTATTTTAGAGCCAGTTCTTAATATGTAACAATTTATCCTATTCAAGTGTTGTTTTAGCAAGTAACCCATGAAAAATTATGCCTTAGGGATACACTGTACAAGTGGAATATCATCCCAAATACTACTTGTCCCATGTGTGTAACTGCTTTCTTTTTTCTTTTATTAAAAAAATAATTCAATTAAATGTTGACTTTTTATTTTTGAAATAGCAAGAAATCTCTATAAATTGGATCAAATCTTATTTCACTCTTTCTTTTTATTGAGAGAACTACCAAAAGAGTTTAGTTGATCTATGACTAATGTATCATGTCCCACATTTAGGCTCCGCCTTAAATTTTTAAAAGTGAGTGGATTAAAGTTCAGAACTCTAGTATGATTACGACGTGCTGATAGTCGATAAGTAGATTAGCAAAGTAGTGACTCAGTATTGCCTTTGCATCTGCTTTCATAATGCAGATAAAGAAAGTGAATCATCTAATTTTTAAAATTTTCTGGAATTTGAAGAAAATTGTTATAAAATTTAGAAGCATTAACGAAGATGATTATCCAAGAAGTAAAACTCAAAGGCGATAGGTACCAAAAATTTTAGTGTTACGTGATATTGACTATCCACCCTAAATAAACCACATAAGAAAGGAATATTTGAAATAATTTAGATTATGACAGGGCTAATCACTAATTTATGATTTAAACTAATTTTAACTTATAAACAATCCAGCTATTTATCAAAGGTTAAATAAGCTAAAAGGTAGGTATATTTTACTTTAATCAGCTTACAAACTTTTATACAAGCATTCAATAAAATTGTAACTTAGATAGGTTTGATCATAAATTCCGGATTAAATTTTAAAAATTTATTTGTATTTATCATGAGATTTGATCACTTAAATTTGACCATGAGATATGTTTAAATATAATTTTAAATTTAAAAAGTCACAATTTTGAATAACTGAAATTTTAACAAAAGCAAATCCAAAAGTAGATAAGGGGGAGACAAGACAGTAGTTAGAGCTTTCAGGTAATTGGGAAGGAACATCAGCTTGTTGGAGAAATGGAGGGTCTTACAATTACAATAGGAGGAGCAACTTCTTCACTTGGTAGAATCTCTTCCAAAGCCACCAACTTTTCCTCGTCCAGGCTTACCCCAAAAGCCGTCCAGAAGCAAAGCCTAGCCGCATTGCAACCAGCATTTCATCTTTTCTCACCAAATGCCCCAAAAAGGCAACTTAGAGCTCGTGTATTCCTACCCCATTTGGTTGCTTCCATGGTAATTCATTCTTTTTTATCTTCTTGCTCTCTCAATATATGTATATATGCAGCAACAAGCATGATTTCAACAATTATGTGGGTTAAAGAACTAGGAGTTCTCGTGTTAAAATCTCAACATAGATATAAAAATATTAGGTGTTTTTTACCTATGGTAGCCTACAGAGGTACCTCATACTTTTTGCATCTCATGGAATTAGTTGAGTTGCGTGAAAGCCTTCCAGACACTACATTTATTGAAAAAGAAGAAAACAATTATTGGCTACCAAATGAAGATTTTCGCCACCCCAGTTCTTTTTCTTCTGCCCTCATAGAATTGTTGCGCTAAATTGACTCGTTGAAGTGAGTTGAAAATCATGACTTCTCAAGTTCAAATGAACTAGAGACCAAATAACACTGGGTGCTTTCTTTCCATATGTACTAGTCTAGTGGACAAAGTTATCTAGTTCCCATTGCTAGTAGGAGGTGTCAGGTATCCGGTGGAATTAGTTGGATCTGTCCTAGCCTTGGTGCAGATAGCTATTTGGTACATGTTGGTGGAAGGTGATTAGTATATGTGGAATTAGTCGTATCTGTCCTAGCGACATATTTATTTAGTACTTGTTGTGGGTAGGAGGTGACAAGTATCTGCGGAATTAGTCTGTGAGCGAAAGCTGGCTCGGACACTATGGTCATAAAAAAAAAAATTACAAATTGGATAAAAAAGTGTATTTTGTTAAAATTCTCCAAATGGGTATAGAGGATTCTTGTATTGCAGCCACCCAACTAATTTGAGATTGCGGCTTTGTTGATTGACTGATGATGGTTTCTGGTTTTTGTGCTATATTGGGATTTTGTGTCCAGGAAGAAGTGGAGAAGAGTTATATCATGATTAAGCCTGATGGTGTTCAAAGAGGCCTTGTAAGCTTCAGTATATTCTTTTTTTCTTTTTGTATTATTGGAAAAACTTTAACTTTATGTTTTTGGCCACGTTTTTGAATTGCCGTTTGAGTGTTGAACGTATGTTTTCTTGAATGTTATAGGTTGGAGAAATTATATCCAGATTTGAGAGAAAAGGGTTTAAGCTTACTGGATTAAAGCTTCTTCAGTGTCCCAAAGAATTGGCAGAGGTTTGTTTTCTTGAGCTTTACTTGGGTATCAACAATCCCTTTTCAAGAATTGAAAGTTCAATGCAAACATACTCCTCTAGTCCCTGTAGCGAATCTACGATTTCTAGAACATGGGCTTCATTGACTGTTTCATTCGGATGTCCCAAAGTTTTCCTCTATCTAAGGAGGCTCATTTAGCTCATAGGTTACATTTTATAACTGCGATGAATGCAAGCCAACAAAATACTCTTGATTCCAGTTGACTCACATAAAGATTGGAATTGTAAAGTTGGACAAAATGCAACTCAAATTCTGTATGTTGTTTGGACAACAAGACATGAAACTAGTAGAGAAAACAAATAATTCTGTAATAGTCAAGGAGTGGAAGGTTTACTTACCAGAAGAAATCTTTAAGGGTGATGTGGGTGCAAAGGGAGCTTCTTACTATCAAATTGCCTCTATTTACACTAATGAGAATTCTATTGATTATCTTTGTGTTATCAACCAAAAGAGTTGAAATTTCCAAGTCAATTCATCCCTATTAACTGCGCCGTTAGGTAAAGTTACTTAGAAGTTTTCAATTGTTACAGGAGCATTACAAGGACCTACAGTCCAAGCCGTTCTTTCCCAAGCTGATTGACTACATTACATCTGGTCCTGTTGTCTGTATGGTATAATTTCTTCCCATATAACTCTCATTTCTGCGATTCACTAAGTCGAAACCAATCAATTATGTCAGCAATCTGAAAATTGCTCGAGTTTTAAATTGTCTAATGACTCCTACAGTCTCTATGTTTTCCTAATCATGTAAATTGTATCTATTTTTTGAAAGGCTTGGGAGGGTGTTGGTGTTGTTGCTTCAGCACGTAAGTTAATAGGAGCAACTAATCCTCTTAATGCTGAGCCAGGCACAATTAGAGGAGATCTTGCTGTTCAAACTGGAAGGTACGGCCATATATATTTATTATTTTATTTGTTTGTTTATGGTCAGCGAGCATCAAGTCATGATGCTAGGAGCTCTTGACATTGACTAATTTTACAAGATTTTGATGATTTTATGATGATAAACTATGTGCAGAAATGTGGTTCATGGAAGTGATAGCCCCGACAATGGCAAGCGTGAAATAGGTAAGTTTTTCCCTAGTTTAGCAAAACTAGTTAAGTAGTATGTAGGATTAACTTGACGTGACTTCCCCCGCATGTTACTAAGTTTGGTCACCCTTCTTCGAGCAGTTAGTGCAGAATCCTTACAGAAAGCAGGTGTGACTTCAGTTTTAGTAGCTAAAAGAGAAATCAAAGGGGAAGAGCAAGAATTCTTCTTATTTTCTTAGTTTGATAATTTTCCCTAAAAAAGTAAGGTAATATTATTAAAACTACGAAAGAGGTACTGCAAAATTAAAGCAAAAAGTCATTGTAAATAACTCCACTACGACTAGTGCTGACAAATGAATCTGTTAGTTAAGAAGTCCAAGGAACGATCCAACAAAAAGTTGAGTTCACAATGACATTGTACTTGCTGCTCCTTTTTAGCAAGTACCCTTTTTTAGTAAATACGTACAGTTTTTGCCGAGACCACTTACCACTAGGATGTATGTGTTAGAATATATGTTCTACGCAGCGGAAGCATCGTCCTAATCTTTTTCTTACATGTACATACCCAACATGTATCACATATAAAATGTGCCCTGAAATAAACTCGAGACTTACCTCTCGAAGCGTGAACAAAGTTCTTGAATCGAAGTCGGATCCAGATCCACGATTTTCTACAATGATCCTAAACTCACACTTTTCCTTACATAATTAGGAAATCTTTCCAAAATAAAAAATAAGACGTCCTTTCCAAACCAGATTAGGAGAAATAAGAAGACCAAAATTCTTGCCCATAATTAGGAGAATTTTGGCCCCACTTCCCCTTATTCCCTTAGGATTTCGGTTTTTGAGTTCTAGTTAATTTAGGCATTGTAGGAACCACAGAATTAATTTTCAGAGGCTTCTAATTATGGAAATAATTCAAAATAAATTAATTTGAATTATTCTTACCATA
>JBDJHY010000097.1:15365482-15376763 GCA_039654485.1 Withania somnifera | reverse complement strand
AATTATCTTCCAAAGCATTAAATTTTGCATTGTTTCAATAAAATTACTTAATTAAATAATTTTAGTTTTAAAAATCATTCAACTACTTTTATTATTAAAAAAAAATGACATGATAACATAAAATTTTTTAATGTCACATGAGCATGAATTCACTTTTATTACTACAACAGTCACAATTCATTCTTTCATATATTTTAAATACTAAATATATTATAGACGGATAAACACATAAATAAGGAAAATAATTTTTAAAAGAGATAAACATTCTAGACAATTAAAGAGTAATAAATAACAATATAAAAGTCAAAATATATAACATTTTGAGGACGTCTAACAAAAAAATGAGATAAGTAAAACGGACCAAAGGAAGTATCAGTTATATTTATCATGATCGATATTTTAGGATATCTAAAAAAATTTAAGATACTACAACGTTTAAATTTTTTTTAATGATATATCAAGTCAAATTATATATATCATAAATTTAAATTAAGAAATATCACGTTTTTAGAAAATATAGCTACACACATATTAAACTTAGTTTAATCGAAAGAAAGCGTCAACAAAGATAACAACTAGTCCTTTAAAACGCCGCAGCCCATGCAACAAACATTGATGACTGTTTCACTATTTGTAAATACTGAAGTTTAAAAAAAAAAAAAACTAAAATACTATGTTTATCCAAACAATGTTTTAGTTAAACCTCTTGTTTGTGAGGTACATAATAACGTAAATAATTTATACATTATCAAAGAATAATTTTTTTGTATCAATTGAGCAAAAATAGATTATAATTTTAAACAATTAATTTATGTTATATTTTTAATGATAAATGTAAGTGAGTAATTTTGAAAATAAAATTTATAGTTGAGTGATTTTGTAAAATAAAGCAAAGTTTAATAATTTTATAAAATAATTTTTAATAATTAAATAACCTTTAGAAATATTAACTCAAATATTTATGTATTAATATATGTTATGCCCAGTCCACCTAATCGAATACAATTTTATTTAAAGATGATATGTTGGAGTTCCTATTATTTAAATATGTTATTTCTTTGTCCCTAGTTGGCTGTTTGCAAATAAAATATTTAACAGGTTTATTTTTCCAGTTGTCTTTTAAAAATACATAAATCTGACTTTTATCTGCCCCTTTAAGATATGGAGCCCTAAAAGAAGTCTACTGTCTAGCACTTGCAGTTGTCCTATTACATTCAGAAGTAAGAATCTTAACTTGCGTCTCTACTTTTGTACGCAGGCAGCCACTCCAAATAAATGTAGCATACCCCTTTGCAAGTGTCAATAAATTTGAAAATGATAAGACTTAGGAAAAATTATGTTAGAAGAATATTTCTCACCTTTAAAGAAGTTCATACATATCAGGTATTTTTTGAAAATTTTGTATCGAATTTAAAAGATATACACATTCTTACAAAAGATAATATTAAGATTGATCGAATAGATTTACAAAAGATAAATATTATCCCCTTTAGTCAAAATTGGACTTTTCACAATTAAAATACAAGAAAATTAATCTCTTGTGTATTATTTAAAATGTTTAATATGTAAATATAAAAATTTCTTATAAAAAATATTTATTTATATTATATTAAAAGTATGAATGCGTTAAAAATGCTTATTGAATTTTTTGTCATTCGTTCAAAATCTATCCTTTAAACAGAATTATCCTTTTACTTTTTTCCTTTCATTATTAATATTTATTATAATAAAAAATTTATTTTTATTAAAATTATCATTAAAGATAGCAGGTTGCTTTGCCAAACTCAAATTAAGGTGATGCTCCTAGATTCCTGTGACGTATATGTTTGGAACTTCAAGACCACTATTTTGTTCTAATAGGAAACCATTCTTCGATTCTAACTAATTGGATTGTCACATAAAGAATTCTATTTTATTAGGATTTCTTAATCCTTCACCTACTGAAAAACAAATTCCTTCTTTGAAAATGCTTATAAATAGGAGGATGGCCCAAATGATTTTATATCGCACAAGCTTGACTGAAATATCTTTGGTGAAATATCTATCATATATTATATTATATTAAAAGTGTAAAGATTTTAAAAAATATTGATTTAATTTTTGCTCTTTATTAAGAAAATTTATAGATGAAAAAATTATTTTTTAACCTTTCTTTCTTTAATTATTACATTATTATTTTTAAAAAATGACGTGCCCAAGCCAAAAACAAAATTGTTGAATCAAATTATGCTAATTAAAATTTTGTTCTATCACCAAGTTATATTCCACTAGAATACACCATGAAGAGTTGTGCTAGAGGACGAATTCATGAAAAAGAGATAAATACATGAAGGAAAAATAAAATAAAATAATTTTTATCAGGAAGAACCTTTTCGTCTCTCAAATATACAAATTTATATATGATTTTTCTTTCTTCAAAAGAATGTGTATAGTGTCATTGAAGAGAAAATCAATAATAAATGGGAGGGAGAGATATTATATAAGTATACTTTATTTAGTATGTTATGTGCGTTTAATCTATTTATATTATTATTAAAATATTAATTAACAAAAATATTCTTTAAATATTGCACCATGAATTTTGTATCTTTCAAAAGATAAATTATCTTCTAATTTTATGTGTTAAAAAATTGATAATTGTCGAAGTATACTTTAGTATGTTGAACGTAACTAAAAATTGATCCTTTAAAATTTTCAGTCTAATAGATTTGAAATTGTTGATGGCTATCATATGATTCAAGTTAGAGTTTAAGTTAACGCAAAAGTAAAAGATACTTATATCAACTTTGTATTTAAATATGACATAATTTGGAAAATAATAAAATGCACAATTGTTTTTTTTTTCTTCGAAAATTTATTAGTGTTAGGACTTTTTTTTCTAAGACAAAAAGATGTTGATGATTTTCATTAAAATTATAATAATAACCATAATTATAATTCTAAGATAGATATACAACTCTGCCTTATATCGTCCCTTACTATCACTTTAAGCGTACAATAAAATGCTCCTGAAGTTCACAAGTGGGCCCAAATTGTCCAAAAAATCCCTTTTTAGTTCTAACAATAATTCAATTTTTTTTAATTTAAGTTTTTTCATAAATTGTATATATAAAATTTGAGCTACAATTTTATTTCTATGCGCCCAAAATAGGCTATGAATATCAAGATTCAAGGTATGATGTTTGCTATAAGTGAACAATAAGTAGGCTCTTAACTGTGTAATTATTATTATAAGTATATTTAATTGGTTCAATTAGTTTGAATAATTCAACTATGTAGCAATATAATAATATATATTATTTCATTTAAATGAATGTTATATTTATCCCTGTCAAACACAATTTATTCATATTATATTTGCCTTTTCAGATTAAGACATAAAATTCACATGCAACACATATATTTTATCGTGTTATTATCCTCTTGGTAGATGATTTTCAATTTTCTTCCATCGCAACATAATCTTTCGCTTTATCATTATATATATATTTTTTATTTTTAATTTGTTACAAGTATTGTGTTATATTATTATGCTTGTATATAATATACTTTGTCTTTTTTTACTTTATTGTTTAGAGTATTTTTGTATATCACATGTTTAAAAATATAAAGTTTCACTAGTAAATAATATAATTAATGAAAATTATAAATTAAAACTGCATGTTTAAAGTAAATAGAAGAAGATTAAATATTTACTACACTAAATTAATTAATTAAAATGCCTTTTAAATAAATACTTTATTTATTTTAATATTTATTATTATACTATTTAATTTTTTAATATAATTTTTAATTTATTAACACGTGAAATACAACTACACCAAAACTAATTAAAATAATTTTATAATGGGATACAAAATCAATTGACTTTATCCTTTACCCTAAATACATATATTTAAAATACAAGGATCAAGATATATACTTTCCTAGCATTTTTGAATCTCAACTCATTTTTGTTTATTTGTCTCGAAAGTGCATAAAAGTAACTAATCATAATTTCTTACAATTAATTAAAAAGACACAGATGCATTTGAGAAAAAAAATTATAGTTAAGGAAAAATATTTTCTTTAAATAATACTGCTATTTTTATGTGACAATATTAGGTATTTAGAAGCTCAATTTTTTTTAGTTGAAAATAATTATTTTCAAACTCATGTAGAGTATCTTTAAATTTAAGTGAGGTATTATAAGATAAAAGGGCGTTAGTTAAATAGAACGCGTTAGTTAAATAGAACAACCAAATTGATATATAACAGTCTTTTTTTCATTTTAAGCTCCTTCCATAAGTTGGTTAAATTGCTTTATAATTATTTTTGTGTTTGTAACTCAAGAGCCTATAAGCTAAAATTCGTTAAAAATCATTATTTCATTAACCACCAAAAATAATAAGCTAATTATCCTTAATTTCTTATTTGTTAAGTTATATAAATGCTTTTAGGTTATCCTTGATAATTTTTAAAATTCTCAAAAGCCATTTTGAAAACAAAATTTCTAAGGTCGTGTCTACCCATATCTATCGTTCATCATTTTTCCTAAAGTAAAGATTTTTTTTATATTTATTATTTTATAAAAATCATATCAGTATCTTCTTACCTAATACATTAATTATCCATCTACCACCCTTTCTCCCCCCCCCCGGGCTATATAAGTACTTATTATCATTTTATAATTTTATTTAAATATATAATTACTTATATATAACGTTGTTTTTAGTATAAAAATAGTTATAAACTTTTTACAATTAGCTAATTCAAATGAATTCATAGCGATTTTAAACTTAAAAAAAATCCTTCCATTTCAAATAAATATCATTAAGAATAACAATATATCTAGTATATTTTTACAAAGTTGTCTGGGGAGGTAGAGTATACGTAGTCCATACCACTATCTAAGAGTTAGGTAGAGAGACTATTTTCGAAAGACCCTCGACTTAAGAAAAATACAATCTAAAAATGATTCAATATAATTAAAAGAAATAACGCGAAAGTAAAAAAGAACAAATAACCACAGATGTCAGACTATTACCAAATAATAATACACTCGAGTTATAAGAAGCAACAAACCTCTCCCAAACTCTGGGAGTCAGACATTACAAATACGGTACTTTGACTCCTAAAATAGACAAAGTATATCTACCTACTAACAAAAACTACTCCGACCTACTAATTTTCTAGCCTAATGCTCACCTTCCACACGTTTCTACATAGAAATATGTCCTCGATAAACTGCATCTTCTTCAAATCTTATATAATCACTTTTTTCTCATTTTAGTATAAAAATTTGTCTCAAAATAAATATTGCTTAAAAAATTTATAAAAAAAAATTAGTTACTTTTAGTTATACCCTTATATTTTATATTAAAATTTATTTTTGTAAAAGATTATATAATAAATAAAAATAATAATTTACATTTTCTTGATGGACATAAAATAAGCTAAATTGAGATTAAGAGACAAGGCAATCATGATTTGAGTTAAGAGACAAGGCAATCATGATTTGAGTTTGGTGTTCCCTAGATCCAGATGCCTACCAAATTTTGGTCTCGGGCTTGATTCGCATGCGCGCAGCATAAACACACATTACACATCTGCCATTGACCCAACGGTACCCACCTCCCACCCTAACTCTTTACTATTTCCCCTTCATTTTACGTTTCTCAATTTTCTCCTCCTCTTTTTCGCTCCCGTCACTCATCCTTATACGCTTAAATTCTAACGAATTTGTAAAAATTCATCTGAATTCAGTTTTCTTCTTCGGTCGAAAGCTAGGTTTCGGCTTAATTCTTGTTCTATTCATTGGAACGGAAGAGAATGCAGCAGGATTCTGCGTCCGAGCAGGAACCGGACGATTCTGAATCTGAACCGGAGTTTGTCGAGCTCGATCCTTCTGGTCGATACGGCCGGGTCTGTTTCTCGCTTTTCTGCATTAAATAATTTATTATTAACCTTTTTTGGCTTGTTGTACCTTAACTAGTATTTGAACTTGGAGTTCATTTCTCCAAACCGCCTAACTGTTCTTATTCTGATTATGTTTATATGATTTGATTTATATGTATACTGTCAAAAATACTGAAGTAACGGTTTAAAAGTTGGTTTGATAAGGAAAGTTCATCATATCAAGGTTAAATTTATATATTATTTAGATAGATTACATCCTTGTTCGTTGCTACAAAATATCATACGTCAGCATTTTGAGGATAAACCTACATGGAAAGTAGGATACATAATAAATTAGGTTTATTAACTATAAGTAAAGACAAAATGAGGGGGGAAAGAATTAAGATAATGACGGAAATACACCAAATTGGTGGTTATACAAAATGAGACTTTTTGTTGTTAGTAATAATGTATGTAATGATACGATATAATAAAATTTAAGTAACAATCAAACCACGTTGTATCTAAGCTAACAACTTAATACAATACAATAGGAACAACCATACAAACAAGCGGTTAATTAATAGAAAGATACTTGTCGGATGGTTGTTACGAGTTATTTCATAATGTATTGTATTGTACTGTATTGCTTAATGCATACAACGTCTGAAGGATAAACTTTAAAAAAGAGCTACTACAGAAAAGTAGTGTAAAAGAGAAAATACAACAACAACAAACTCAGTATATTCCCAACAGTGGGTTCTGGGAAGGGTAGAGTGTGCGTAATTCGTACCACTTCCTCAAAGCTGAGTTAAAGAGGCTGTTTACGATAGACCCCCTGGACAAAATAAAAATAATCCAGAAAAAGATATAATTTAAGATCAACAGATAGTATAAGAAATAACTAAAAGTACCAAAAATAAGACTACCACAGAATAACACTACAAACAACCAAACCGGCAAAACACACCTCCAAAAAACTCCAAGAGCCAGACACTACAAGAATATCACTACGACTCCTAGCATGACTATCAAGACAAAGTACTCTTATCTACTAATAATAAAGATACAATCCTTTCTACTATCATTCTACTCTAATACACGTCCTCTACAACTTCCTATTTAGTATCATAGCCCCGATATGCTGTAACTACTCTATATCATGTCTAATCACCTCCCGCCAATATTTCTTCAATCTATCTCTATCTCTATCTCTACCTCTACCTTGCATGCACTTATACCATAGTCAATCTCTCATACCCCGCGCTGGAGTATCAGTGCACCTCCTGATCACATGTGTAAAGACAAAATGAGAAAAAAATAAGCCAATGGTGCGATTACACCAAATTGGTCGTTGCACAAATGGGACTTCTTGGACCTTGCTGTTACCTAAAGATGGATTAACGATATGGTACAATTAAATTTAAGTAACAATTAAAACAAATATTATATTTAAAACTAACAATACAATGCAATAGATAACAACCACCCAAACAAGCTGTGAAAGTATTGAAAGTGTTACATAAATGGAATAGTGTGAAAGACTTGGAAGCCTCAAAATGGAAAGAGAATCATATACATTGGGTCCTAAGTTGCTCGTACTCATCATTTTCGGTGTTGCACCTATGTCGACATGATGACGGTGTGGGATACGTACCTGATTTGGTCAAGCGATTTTGGATACTTTAACCAAAATCTATGGAGAGATTTCGGATAAATTTAATTTTTTTTTAAATCAAAACAAAAGGTAAGGAGAATTTGAAGAAAATGAAATACCTTTTATATAACAATTTATATGTCACTTCTTTTCCTTTTATCACCTTTCAAGACTCTTCTTGATTAATATTTTCTTCTAAGTTTTTCACATAATATATCATAATTTAGGTTTCATAGATCTATTTTTAGATATTTGTGTTATTTTTAGCTCAGTCGCTTTACCCGTATCCGTATCTCCGAATCTTAAAATTTAAATCATAAAGGATCCGACCTCTAAATCCGAACCGATACTGGACAATGGGAGCAGTATCTCTTTTTGTATCTTACTGTCCCGTAGTTCTATTTTCCCGCTATTCCATTCTTCTGACTGCTTTACCATTACTGTTTTTACATATCTGGCTTTGTTAGGTTAGTGTATATCTAAAATATTATTACATACGTTTGATTCGTCATTGTAACTAAGTTGTTGATTGTCTTGTTATATGCAGTACAAAGAAGTTTTGGGAAAAGGAGCCTTCAAGAAAGTGTATCCTTTATTGAATGCCTTCACATGCATAATGCTCTGCCGTTATTTCATTTCATTGACATGTTTGACGGAATAAGGAATATAAGATGTTAATTTGAATGGTACTCCTTTGTTTCAAGTTATGTGCCTAGGAGCGAGGATTTTGAGGGAAAAAAGCTTTTATAACTTGTGGTCATTAACATTGTCATGAGATTTATGTAACTATAAAAACAGAGAAAATGAGAAGGTTATGTTAAATTGTTCCTAAGTATGAGAAATGTGCAATTTTTTCGGGAACACATTGATAAGGAATTAGTGCCACATAAAATGAAACAGAGAAAATATATTATATTAGTAACAAAGGAAGAAAATACTATAGTATTAGTTTAAAATTTAGATTGATTGAGAGAACCTTACATAAAGGTTTTAAATTTGAATATTTATATGATTTTTAATTTTTTATATTTGTAAAAGTTGTATAATAATAGAATTATTAATGGTATACTGGTAGATATTCAGGAAAATTTCAAAATGGAATGATTGTCATATTTACTGAGATAAAGGGACTATTGCATTACTGATTGTTCCCCTCATAAGTGAACGTTGCCAAGTGTGACTATTGTCCATTCTTGACTTACTGCTGGTAATACAGTTACCGAGCATTTGATGAATTGGAGGGGATTGAAGTTGCTTGGAACCAGGTCAAATTGGCTGATCTCTTGAGGAATGCTGTGGACTTGGAGCGTCTTTATTCTGAAGTTCATTTGCTTAAAACCCTCAAGCACAAGAACATAATTAAATTCTACAACTCGTGGGTTGACTCAAAGAATGAGAATATCAACATCATTACTGAAATTTTCACTTCTGGGACTTTAAGACAGTATGGCTATGTGCTTTCTTCTTTGCCTTTCTTTTTTTGCTTTGCTTTGCTCAACGCCTTAACCCCATTACCCATATTTTTAAATATTGCATTATGGACTAATCTATCTATGCTTGTGAAGGTATCGTAAAAAACATAAGAAGGTTGATTTGAGAGCACTTAAGAATTGGTCCAGGCAGATATTGGAGGGTCTCTCATATCTACATGGTCATGACCCTCCTGTTATTCATCGGGATCTTAAGTGTGATAACATTTTTATCAATGGTAATCAAGGGGAGGTTAAGATTGGTGACTTGGGACTCGCTGCAATTCTTTGCAAGGCCCGTGCTGCTCATAGTGTCATCGGTAAGGTCCTACTCTGCTTTTCTCATTCTTGTGACAGTTGTCAAGGTTCCAATTGGCTGTTCATTTGCAGTTCAGATGGTTCTGAAAATTGCTATTCTATATTTGATATCAGGTACACCAGAATTCATGGCGCCAGAACTGTATGAAGAGGAATACAATGAGCTAGTAGATATCTATGCCTTTGGCATGTGCCTGCTGGAGCTAGTGACTTTTGAATATCCTTACGTTGAGTGTGCCAACGCTGCTCAAATATATAAGAAAGTGACAGCAGTAAGAATTTATGTCTTTCTTCCCAATATCTCTTTCTTTTTTGTTATCCCTAAAGCTACGAGACATGTTATTATATGTTCACAATTGTTGATAGAGATAGTGTTTCTTGGGATCAAAGCTGTGAACCAGCAAAAAGTGACAGAAAATGTTATTCTAGGTTAAAAATTGTAAATATCCTTGCATTGAATAGCTCAGGCTTCAAGCCTTCAACCCTCGAGGAGATATGTTATTTATGGTTTTACGTAATTTTCATTTAATTGGCTTAGGTAATTATCCATTGGTAGTTCATGGGGAAAGAGTGTCATAAAAATCGGGATAACAAAAAAATATAAAAATTATAAGCATTTTAGAGAAATAAAAGCCAACAAGTTCTAAATTTATTTCCACACCAATGGAATAATTCTGCTAAATTTTATATTCAGCAATAACACTCAAACATTGCTAACTTAAAATGCTAGTTAAATTATGTGATTTTGGTTATTCATCATTTAGATTTTAGCTTAAACAATAAGCTCCCTAGTCATTTACTTGAATTTTCCAGTTAGGTTTCACATCTATTTTAAGGCTCGTATGCAGCAAAATGTTGTTATCTTGCTTTTGAGGATGTTCTTTCCTGGGTTTGATGACTTCTGTCTCTCCTTTTCCCTATTGGGTGGGAAGGATGGAAACTCAGCCTTCTGTTTGTATTCTCAGGGTGCTTCACTCATAATAACTTTGTTAAAATAACACCTGTTAGGTGATGCTGCATTTGCCTATAGACATTTTAATGAACAAAGCTGGTTATCAGAACAAATGCAAAAAGTCAGGGTTCTGTACTTTGTTGTTATTTTATGTCAGTATCAAGTTCATTGGCCTGCTTGAAGTGACACTACTTCAAGTTTATCTGTGATTCCACTCCAAATATCTTCTTTGAGCTTAGCTCCAAAAGGAAGTCCTAAATAGGTGATTGGAAGTGCTCCAGTGCTACAGCCAGGATGGCTACTAGAGCCTCCAGACTAAGCACTTCATTAATAGGATAGATTTACACTTTTCAACATATTAATGTGACTACATATCAATGTGGAGACCTTAAATAGCTTCAAAAATCAAGAGAGTTAGGTTTAAATATAGGAATTATCCTTTTCATCCCCACATAAGTTCAGTGTGTCATCTGCATGTAACAGAGGAGAGATGTTGATTGCTCTGTCTCTCCCTACATTAAAACCATTTATCCACTGCATTTACTTGGCTTTGCCCAGCATTTTGCTTAATCCCTCCATTGCTATTATGAACAGGAAAGGAGAAAAAGGGTCCACCTTTCACCAAATCCCATTTGCCTGAAGATAGAAATGTGATAGGTCCTGTTCAATTGGTCAAATCACAAATGCCTTCTCAATGTCTAACTTGCATAACAAACCAGCATTCCCCTGTTTTAGCTACCAGCCTAGGATCTTATTAGCTATGAGGGAAGCATCTCTGATTTGCCTCCTTTGAATGAATGCATTTTGTTGATTTGAGACCAACTACCTGGTCATTTTCTTTAATCTTCCTGCTAGGATCTCTGTAATAATCTTGTATTGCTGCCTATTAAACTTACTGGCCTGTAGTCTCTCAGCTCCATTTCTCCTTTCTTCTTGTGGATGAGTGCTATGACTGAAGCATTATAAGATTTTACAATCCATTAATGTTGGTGACAATGGTCCAAGTTT
>JBDJHY010000097.1:15303325-15317833 GCA_039654485.1 Withania somnifera | reverse complement strand
TGTCGAAATCCTCAAGGCCAGGAGGTCAAAAACTCGGGCTCAACCTGTATAACATATCTCAATAAAAAGTCAAGTGCAGCCATACAGGACTAAATTTCCCGTCCCCACAAATCCAACTGTCGCCTTGTAGGCAAGCCTAGAAATCACAATGAATGCGAGAAAATAGTCTCAGATAGTGTAGTAAAATAGCTCCATACTGCTCATAAGCGCAGTCGTGGAAGATACAAGTATACATGAAATCAGTTTCCAGTTATTATTCTGTGAAAATCAAGTTATCATGTAAATGTTCAATGCATGCTCGCAATACAAATAAAGGCTAAGAATGCAACTTAGGGCCCTTAGAATAACTGACAGGCCCCAACTCGCAATACAAATTATCAATAACACTAGTAACGTACGACAAAACAACCTATCTAGATCGGCTCTAAAGCTACCAACCCAAATCGGGGGATAGCTACTAAGCTCTAACTAGTTTAATCTCCTCCCCAACCTCACTACAATCCAGAGTCCGCGTATGAAATACGCATCAAAGGTGTTACTCCTCCCCAGCCATACTAAAGTCCAGACTCAGCGTGAGACATGCAGGCAGGGCAGCATAGCCCCGGGTAAGTAGTTAATCTACAATTCAGCTGAGAGGCCATAGGCCGAAAGAATAAGCATATCGGGGCCCGAATAATCATTTCATCCCCGCGCTGGAGCTTTACCATATATATACTATACTAATACTCAATCTGAAAGTAGACTATAGCCTACCTAGAATCCGTTGATATCCTCAAAAAGCGTGCTTCAATATCCAAAATAAAGTACGAAGCTCGAAATCAAGTGAGGCTAGAAAAAACACAACCTACGGATCAATACGAATAAAACAAGGCTCATATTGCTATAGAATTAGCGAGGCCCAAATTCCGGCTAAAAGCGGATCTGTAAATCCTAACAACACGAAAACTGAGAATATTTATACCCATGCGTAGAGTACAACTCATACGTCGTATTGTACAAAATAGAGCTAAATTTAACGGTAGAATCAGAAAATATAAGCCCTGAAAATTTATATTCAATAGAAAACTTTATAATAAATGCAAGAACGAGAAATTACCCGATAAAATTAGGCATAGAAGAACAAAAATACATTCCTACAGATCAAAAATTACGCAGAATCCTTTCTCCTTCTTTATTAAGGAAAAACCACTGCCACTTCTATATTATAATTATATATAATATAATATATACTATTAAAATAAAGCATATTCAGGTATTGCATAGACTCGTTATAAAATAATTATAACCTTTTAAATATACTAAAATTAATATAATGATATTCATAATAAAATCTACTTTTTAAATAATAAACTTTTTCAATATAATTAGACTCGTTATCTTCGTTTAAAATATTAATATCTTTATTGTTTCTTATAAAATAATAAATGTGGGACTACATTATTCGAGAAACGATGTCATAATTATCGAAAATACCATAAAAGGACTTAAAAATATATATCTTAGCTTTACTAAAGCAAAACATAATTATTATATAAAATAAAAGCGACCTCATTGTTATTCCGTTAAACTAAATAACACGCAATCGAAAGCGCAGAGATTCGAGCCAAGAGTCTTCCTAAACTAAAGTCCATATTTCGGAGCTAATGGGAGTATCAGATTTAAATTTTGAATATGTTCCCGAGGAATTACTCTCGAATTTCGCACTCTCAAATTTAAAATTCTGAACAAAAAAAATCATGAAAATTCAAAAATAACTCGGAGGGTTATTACATAGTCTGACCCACAGGCACGAGTCGTAGGTTGGATCATGAAGTGGGTACTGAGCTTAGGTGTGGGTGGACCCATTCCACGAGTGAACAAGTCAAACAGTGGATCTGATTCTACCGTACGTTGACTTGTGAAATAAGGCCTGCACCTGGGAAGGTTTGTTTCTTTTCCTGTGGAATCATGGACTACTCCATGGACCACGGAATGAATTCTACGATCCGTAGAGTTGGTTCATCGTATGACATCCAAGATTTTTTCAAGTGTTTTAGTAAAGGGAAAGTTGGTTATTTTGAGGCTATTCTTCCACATTTGGAAACCTAGAACTTGCTAAAACATTTTAAAAAAGTTTTGAACAAGGTTTCAATGATTTATCAAGTGGGTACCCAAATTCTTTTTATTTTTAGCAAATTAATCATATTTTATTTTATATCTTAGAATTTTCAAAGATTCAATTTGGGGATTTTAACTTAAGTTTGAAAATGGTAAATTTAGGTTTTGAATATTGATGTGGACTCGGTTTTGATGAAAAGTGATATTTGAGTTTCCCAAAGTATTGTTATTATGCTTTTTAAATAATTTTTCAGTTTTGACTTGGGGTTTCGTGCTCGACTTTTGAGTTGATTTTTTGGATTCAATTTGAAATGTGACAATATGGGTATCATTGGTCTTGTTTTCTTGTGAGTAATTCATATTTGATAAGATTTTACGGAGGCTCTATGGAAGGGTTATGCTGAGGTTCTATGACTCTTTTACAAGACGTTTAGGTGTTTATGTGATAGTTTTTTGTACTTGCGAATAGTGGAGACTATTGGTGGTGTACATGTGGGTGAGATGACGAATATTCATCCGGCACTGGAATCAAGTATAATGTGTTTAAAGTAAAGGACTAATAAGTGTGAAAATTTTGTGATTGTTTGATTGTCATTGATGTGAAACTTGTATATATGTTGAGATGCCGGTGTGTGGGCTTGGTTGATTTGATGTGATACTCTACTTGATATTTTACCCGTCTAAGGGCTTTATTTGATTTAACGAGTTGATTTACTTGTGTATGCCCGTGTGGTGTCTTTATTAACCTATTTAAATTAAAATTATCATTTTCGTGAATTGCATATGAAATTACTTATTTGTTGTTGGATTCTGAATCACTGGTATGAAAATGTGACTCTTGAAATTAATGATGGAAATGATATGACAAAGAAAGACGAAGAGGATATGAGAAGCAAGGGCCAAGGCTCATTCGGGCATTGCTATGATATGATGCGACCTGATGAAAAATGGTTTCGGGCATACTATATCCTCGAAGGGTCGAGTACCGCGTCGGAATGGATGCATGGCTTAGGTAGCTCCATGGATCCTGATTGTCCTGATATTGGAAACATGTATGTATCCTAGGACAGACACGTATCATCATATTTGACATCGCATTTGCATTGCATATTTATTGATTTGATGTATCTGATTGACATATTTACTTCATATGTTTTGATTATATTTGTTGACTGATAATTTAATTGACCTTTACTTGTGAAATCATATTACCTGGTAGAATAACTTGTTTTGGTAAGATTACTTGGTATTATTCATTGTTGTTTTTGATTATGCGAGGTTATTTGTTGAGTTCTCCCCCTCCCTGTATATGTTATTTGCGAGATTTTGCTGGGTATTTCATCTGCTTGCAGGTTGTAGTATTGGGAGATGGTTGATGGTAGGTGGTTTTCGTCATCACTTTGTTTTGTTAGTCGAGGACACTTGTTGAGTACCATTGTTTTATACTCACACTTGTTTTTCTGCAGGTTTATCTGATTCCCTCATTCACAATTGAGTCGGGAGTTTTCGATTTTGGAGATTTCTGAGGTAGTGGCTCATTCTATCCTGCCGGCGTGGGAGACTTTTTATTTTTGACCTTGTCTTTACATTGTTTAGACATTTTTGGGGATTATTTCCCTTGTATCGGATTGTTTAGTGGTTTGTACACTATTACAACCTGGTTTTGGGTATCTTGTTATGTATTTTTCGAGTTCGTCTATCTTATCGTTGATTTTGTATATATATTTCTCTTGTCATTCGATCATGGTAGATGAGATAGGTGCTATTACGGTCGTTGTGACAGAATCTCTTTGACAAACATATTCGCCTGCGTGCAGCGATGCAAGAGTAGGTTCGAGTCTGTAAAAATCGGAAACTTCATATGCAAATTCTAGAACTTTGTTACATGACAGTTCTTTACGTTGGCACCTAGGTACGAGTTGATACTATTGATTGTGGAGAACAATTCACCAGATAAAACATTACCTGACCTTGTTCATGTTGTCAACATAACCAGCCTAGTCACTCGAACTAGGTCGTTGCGTTCCACAAGGTACACATAATTCTAACAACAACATGAACTTATCAAAGTTCAAGGGTGCTATACTGCTATAATGCTACTATTTATCCATTTCAGACAAGCAAGCAAGGGACAAGGTATAGAGAATACGTTCAAAAGAATGCACCAGAATTCTATGAGGTTAAAGTGATTGGCCAAGTGCAGCAGCCAAAAGAAAGTTTAGTCAAAGGAAGCCTGAGATTACAAGAAATTCTGACAGAAATTTCCTTGAATGCATATGCTTTTCTGGCGAGTTCTATTGAAACATTGAATTTAAAAGTAAGAGTGTGACGAGTTTTCTCCCAGTATTTTAAACTTACTGTAACAGAGAACCTTTGATTTTTTTTTTGTTAACATATGATTCAGCAATGTCTAGTTCATAAAGAAATCATTTCTATTGCATATCTTTTACTGCCAAGGGCCCAATACAGACCACTATATTTGCTTCTTTAGATTCACGTTGCAAATTGGAAACAGACGTTTGTTACGATTTACATGTTTAACAGAATATACATCTTAAATTAAAAGCTTGTATGTCCTTGCTCCTAAATGAATCGCGTGTTCATTAACGTGTTTGTTTTTGTGAAATGTCTTCTGATGAATTCTAAAAGACCAACAGTTACCTAACTACGGAACAACACCTTCTGAATCACGAGCAACAGCAATGCTAAGCAATGTATCTACAAAACATCAATGCTAAGCAATGTATCTACAAAACAAATTCTAAGGTGGCCTCCGAGTAATTCTCCGATGCTTAAGTTAGTATTAAACTGGGAAAGAATTCTAATAATATTTGAGAGTATATTTTGAGCGTACCTAACTTTCTGGCTTTTATAGGTGTTTCTGGTGACTTTAATTGGTAGATGTTAGGATTCCGGAGTGATCTCCTACCATAACTCTACTACTTATTAATGATATAGCAATCATGATTCTCCAGCTAGTAGTACTTATATGGTAATTATCTAAATATAGTATTTGTTAGTCTACTACCGTTTTTTTATACCTTTCATTTTCCTTTTTTTCTTCCCTCAGACAATGCTGTCTTCCTTTTCCTAGCCTGATACTAGGAGAAGAAGATAGATTATTGAAGAGGTATTTTCTGTTCAGAGGACAATTCGTTAGGCTGGAGTGCAAAATGATTAATGACAACACTTTAGAAATGTTAGAAAAAGTAAACATCTATGGCTGATAACAAAAACCTGTTGGTGAAATGAAAGGTTTGCACCACAACTAGCACTTCACTAAGGGGTCGGT
The DNA here is from genome assembly GCA_039654485.1 of Withania somnifera. Taxonomy (NCBI): domain Eukaryota; kingdom Viridiplantae; phylum Streptophyta; class Magnoliopsida; order Solanales; family Solanaceae; genus Withania; species Withania somnifera. Next base: position 15,312,444 of record JBDJHY010000097.1, on the reverse strand, counting down.
TTCCTGCGTGTCAAACACTTTCAGTTCTATATGATAAACACTATATCCAGACGTTTTGCATACACTATACACTTTGATCCTTTAAAGCATGGAAAGTGACAAATCAAATAGTTGCAACCATCAGAAATTGACTTGCACTCTCGGAACATTATGATATGGTCCAAGATAACTTTCCCATGTGAGAAAAGGTTTATGCATACAGCATACAAAGTTGCTTTTACATTAAAGGTATAGTTTTTACTTAGATAATGACATGTCCAAGAACCCTGTAGATCATGAACAAAATTATAGTAAAACTTTTTTTATTTGGTTGGTGTCTTTGAAAGCAACAACCATATTACTCTTGTTTCTTTCTTCTACTGTTTTCCCCCATTTTAGACCATTGGCAAGACATGAAAACTGAGATGGGGACCAGAACTGAGAACAACTAGCATAATTATTACCAGCTATATCATTGATTTATAGCAAGAGATTTCTGGGAAAATTGAAGAGATCAGAGAAGATAGCAAGAAAACCACAATAAGAAGCAAGAGGCGGAAACTAATGATGTTTATGTAGCTGTCGGAAAAAAGACTTGCATGTTCTTCAATGGACACTTGATTATGCTATTTCCCCTGGATTTCGCATCTTCTTCGTGCACATTTTTCCTACCATTAAGTACATCCCAACACCAGGTAACTATTGTTCTTGCACTCCGTACTCCCTATCAAACAAAATCAGTACACAGACATAGGGTATGAGTCATTGCTATCTGTTTCTCCTCTCAATTTCCTCTTCATGGGAACTAGGCAATCCCGTTCCACAAGGTAAATTTTGTTAAATCAATTATGCAACATGAATTTATCAGAGTTCAAGGGTGACATACTGCTATTGTTTATCCATTTCAGTTGAGTGAGGAATGGACAAGATATCGGAGAATATGTTAAAAAGAATGCACCAGGATTCTGTAAGGTTAACGTCGTTGGCCAAATGCAACAGCCAAAACAAAGTTTAAACAGGAGGCAGCCTGAAATTGCAAGAAATCTGAAAGGAATTTCCTCGAATGTATATGCTTTTCTGGAAAATTCAATTGAAATGCTGGAAGCAAGAATGTGACAAGTTTTTAAGCATGTGGCATATATTAGAAAGTTGTGCTATATATGCAACTCAATTTGGTATGATTTGGCAAATAATGATATTTCACTGGCAGATGCTACACTTGAATGATGCGTCTTATTTAGCACAATACTAATTATTGTAAATTTCGATATTAAGGACTATTTGGGAATGTATCTATATTGGGTTAAAAGAAGCTTGAGTGCGTGGCAAAGTAAGGATGAACATGTAGCAGAGTGGGAAGTACGAATAACACAACAATTGAAGGCTTAAAAAAATTATAAGTTGTTGTTTCTCACAACATTTTATTCAACTATTTCCTGATAGATGCTTTGACACAACAAATATCAAAATCTTAATCAGGCATTTCACGGCTAAACTTGAATCCTTTTATCTCTATGACATAAAGAGAATGATTAGGAGACATTCATATTACACTAGAGTAATATCCACCTTCCAGACCATTCTTGATGACGTCTCAACACATTAGCAGGATATGCAATGTTATCTGCAGTAGTTGGAAAGTAAACATAGTACTCCTCTCCAATTTTTCCACTGATGAATCCAAACCACCATCCATCGTTGGCAAATACATCAACGATATCATAGACACGGAAACCGCCATTTTCTGGCATTGTTTCGGGTGGTACAGGGCGGACCTCAAAGGCATTGACAGTCTCTTCCAGTGACGCGGACCTATCATCTGTCAATAGAGTCTTGTACTTGACTCTGTAATGAGAAGCACCAACGGGAGAAACAATAGTCGCTGCGTAGTATGAACCTATGAAGCCATATTCTTTACTTGCCACTTCAACTTCATCACCATTCTGGAATGCTTGTGTTGCTGGTCGTCTCTTGAATGATATTCTTAATATTCTCTTTGAGAGCCTATCAATTCTTGATTGGTGGCTTTCCTCTGAATGATTTGGTGAAGCCATTGAGAAAATCTAGTGGAGATAGATTTTAATTGAATGAGAAGAAGTAAGGAACTTTGGGGGTTTTGCTAGTGAATTTGTAGCAACAGAATTTGATTTCCTTTTGAGTGGGATTGGGAATTATTGTCCTAATTTCTCCTGGTTTCATATCATTAAATGATTGGCAATTAAATTTTCATTTTTCATTTTGGTGATTGACATATTTTACTTACCTAATTTAATATGGATTAGAACTAGGAGAGAGGAACCCAAATAATGGACAAAACGACAACAGTGACCAAAATAAAATATAAAACAAAATTTCATTTTCTACAACTGTTATGGTCAATGGATACTATATAGAGCACTAAAATAATGTAATTTCCATTTTTACATGTTATTCTCCATTATCTACATTTCATTTCCCTCAAATTAGCAATGGAAAAGGATAAGGTATTTTACTTCATATTGTACTTGTACTCGGGTCAAGTGGTTGTTTGACCCTTTACAAAAGGTCTTTTTGTTTTAAGTGAGCACTAGTTAACTTGTTACATAAGGTTATTTAAAATTTACCATTTGTTTTGGGTAAAGTTCAATAATGTTATTAAATAGAGTTACTCATAATTAGTATCTATTAAGTGACGATGTAAATATCTTTTACGTTATCTTTCCAGAACTTCACAAAATTAATTATGCATTAGTAAGTGGAAAAAATATTAGTATCAACTATTACGTTAGAACCTTGTCAAATATAGACCACGTAACCAAGAGAAAATATCCTGGAAGGGATGATGGGTTTTAAACAAGTAGACTGCCCAATATTGCATAGTGAGCACAAATCCTCATATAAGATTACTGGTTCATGAATTTTTAGGGTTAAGGGAATTAATAGGATACAAGAATGTGACGGATTTTATATTAGAGCTATCAATTCGGGTACAAAATTCAATTAAAATGCTGGAAGCAAGAACGTGACAAAATGACGCATTTCTTGCAACATTTTATTCAATTATTTCACAATACATTTTTGACACAATAAATATCAAAATCTTTATCAGCATACATAGCATTTCAGAACTAAACTTGAATATTTTTTATTTCTATGACATAAAAGAGAATGATTAGGTGACTTTCATATTACACTACACTAATATCCACCTTTCATTAGACCATTCTTGATGACGTCTCAACACATCAGCAGGATATGCAATGGTATTTGCAATAGTAGGGAAGTAGACATAGTACTCTTGTCCAATTATCCTGCTGATGAATTCAAACCACCATCCATCATTGGCAAAAACATCAATAATATCGTAGGCACGGAAGCCGCCATTTTCTAGCATTGTTTCGTGTTGATCAGGTGGTACAGCGCGGACCTCAGAGACATTGACAATCTCTTCCAGCGGAGCAGACTTATCATCAGTCAACAGGGTCTTGTATTTGACTCTGTAACGATAAGCACCAACAAGAGAAACAATAGTTGAAGCCATATTATTGACTTGCCACTTCAAGTTCATCACCATTAGGGAATGCTTGTGTTGTCTGTTGTCTCTCAAATGATATTCTTAGTATTTTCTTTGAGAGCCTATCAACTCTTGATTGGTGGCTCTTCTCTGAATGATTTGGTGAAGCCACTGAGAAAATCTAGTGAAGGTAGATTTAATTGAATGAGAAGAAGTGAGCAACTTTGGGGCTTTTGCTAGTGAATTTATAGGAATATAATTTGATTTCCTTTGAGTGCGAATGAGAATTGTTATCCTAATTTCTTCTGGTTTCATTAAATGATTGGCAATTGAAATTCCCCTTTTTTTTCATTTTGGAGATTGACATATTTTACTTTTCTAATTTAATATAGAGTAGAACAAGGAGGGAGGAACCTGAATAATGGACAAAACGACAAAGTTGACCAAAATGAAATAAAAAAAAAAACAAATTTTACATATATCAACAACTGTTATGGTCAATGGATATTGTATAAGGCACTAATATAATTTAAATTCCATTTTTACATGTTATTCTAGTCAACTTTGTCGTTTTGGCTATTATTTAGATTTTCCTTGAACTAGCAAGGGAGGAAAATCGTGTATGTTACTAATCCATGAGATCACTAGTCATGATATGGTCTCATACTATACGTGGGTCAATGAAACTAGAAGAAATTAGGACAGCAGTTCCCATTCCCACTCAAAGGAAATCAAATTCTATTCCTATAAATTTACCAGCAAAAGTTTCAAAGTTCCTCACTTCTTCTCATTCAATTGAATCAATCTCTACTAGATTTTCTCAATGGCTTCACTAAATCATTCAGAGGAGAGCCACAATAAAGAACTGATAGGCTCTCAAAAAAAAAATATTAAGAATAACATTTAAGAAACAAAAGACAACACAAGCATTCCAAAATGGTGATGAAGTTGAAGAAGCAAGTCAAGAATATGGCTTCATAGGTTCTTACTACATAACAACTATTGTTTCTCCCATTGGCGCTTCTAATTACAGAGTCAAGTACAAGACTATATTAAAATTGATGATAAGTCCGCGCCACTGGAAGAGACTGTTAATGCCTCTGAATTCCTGCCTGTGTCACCTAATCAATACGAAACAATGCCAAAAGATGGTGGTTTCCTTCTCTGCGATTGATGTTTTCGCCAATGATAGGATGGTGGTTTGAATTCATCAGCAGGATAATTGGACTCGACTACTATGTCGACTTCCCTACTTCTGCGGATAACATTGCAAATCCTCATGATGTGTTAAGACGTCTCATCATATCAGGAGGATATGCAATATTATCTGCAGTAGTAGGGAAGTAAACATGGTATTCCTCTCCAATTTTTCTACTGATGAATCCAAACCACCATCATCGTTGGCAAAAAACTCAACGATATCATACACGAAAAGCCGTCATTGTTTCGTGTTAATCAGGTGACACAAGACGGACCTCAGAGACATTAACAGTTTCTTCCAGTGGCGCGAACTTATCATCAGTCATCAGAGTATTGTACTTGACTCTGTAATGATAAGCGCCAATAGGAGAAACAATAGTTGTTTATGAAGCCATACTCCTAGCTTGCCACTACAACTTCATCACCATTTTGGAATGCTTATGTTGAGTCTTGTTTCTTGAATGATATTCTTAATATTTTCTTTGAGAGCCTATCAATGCTTGATTGGTGGGTCTCTTCAGAATAATTTGTTTCTGTGTTGATTGAAGTCATTGAGAAAATCTAGTGGAGATAGATTTAATTGAAAGAGAAGAAGTGAGGAACTATGGGACTTTTGCTAGTGAATTTACAGGAATAGAATTTAATTTCCTTTGAGTGGGAATGGGAATTGCTGTCCTAATATCTTCTGGTTTCCTTAAATGATTGGCAATTGAACTTCCATTTTTCATTTTGGAGATTGACATATTTTACTTTCCCAATTTTATGGATTAGTAGAAGTAGGGAGAAACCTAAATAATGGACAAAACACAAAATTGACCAAAATAAAATATAAAAAACAAAAATTTCAAAAGAGCTTGTCAAATCAGTATTTTTAATTGCCTTACGAAATAAAAGGGTATTATTGCAATTAATAGATTGTTAAAAGAAATTTTGAAAAAAAAAGGAGTAACATATGAAACCACAAATTCTTTTTCCTCTAATCTTAGTTAACTTTGATGGTGTGATAAAACAGTAGCCTTGTGAGATTCTGCTTTGAGATCATAGATTTTCGATAAGTAATGTATTCTTTCAAGTTTTATTTTGTAATTATTTAGTGGGTAGAATTGGAAAAAATCGAAGAATATGTTATTTAATTAATTACATTGAGTTTGAATTCAAGGAGGAAAAGTTTTATTGTGTAATTAATTGTTCTCAAGGAATATGTTATAATGAGTATTTTAATTCAACATGTCACTTTTGATAAAAAAATATAAAAGAAAATTATAATATGTCATATTATATATCTATATTTTATGTGCTAAAAGAATTGGAAAAACAAATTAATAATTTTTTTGCATTTTTTTATTTTTCTTAAATGTAGATACTCGTTGGTAGTAGTGATTACTTATTATTAAAAAAGTTTAAAAAAATCGTTTGTAGTAGTAAATATTATAATTATTATTACTATAATTTTCTATATAAAATATTAAAAAATTCAAAATAAGTACCATTTAGATAGTGTCGTTTGACAAGATTTCATGGGTTGAATATTTTATTTTTAAATTTAATTTTATATTTCTTGTCCGTTAAATTTGGGTGCGTTATTATGCAAGTATGTACACATTAATTAATTTATATTGTCCACATATCTTGTATCTTTTAGAAAAAAAAGAATAAAAAAATATGAAACTCCATCACATGATTGAACTCTACCTAACGCAATCATATCACTTCCCCCTACAACCCATACCTCTTTACCCATGTCATCCTTCTATTGAGAGCTATAAATTTCATTCTCAATTTGATACATTTCTCACAATTTTTTCCATATACACACTCAAAAATTGCTGCACCAATCATCTTTCACCCGTTAACCCAACTTCAAGAATCAACTCTTATTTATTTTTTTACACACATCAACAATAATCTTCACTTTTCATAAATATCCACCAAAGACCCGTAAAAAAATGTCAATCTTTATTTCATTTTTTTCAAGTCACCTAAAAACTCCCTTAATTGGACACCAATTTCTCAATCAATTCCCCATCACCATAAACCCACCATTCTCATGGAAACTTTCTACAATCTTCATCATTTTCTTTTGCTTTCTTGATTTTTAGTTGAATATTAAGATGTGTCGCTAATCTTTAGAAAATTCAAAGTCCCTTTTTTCAATCTTCGCGAATTTTAGTCGATTTGTATGGGGGTTTATCGATTTGCAGTTCGAGGTTTCGCTTGTTTGTGTCACTCCAGTAAGCTTTTTTCAAAGAAATATCAATTAATTTAAAGCATCATTTGAGGTCCAGTTTCTTTTATCTTGTTTTACCATTCGTAGTTTCATTTATTATTTTTATAGTAATTTACTCGATGTTTTGTTGTTCTTGATTCACCCATACCTTGGAATTAGTTGGTGAATGTTTGAGATCATTCATTTTGCTACTTGTGCTCATAAGTTACTGATTTGGAAAAATTAGCATTTTGATATTTTTTTTATAATAATAAAAAAAATGAAGAATTGATAATGGAATGGATCTGGAAATTAATTCGGGGTTAATATGATCAAATGCATAATTCAGGTAATTGAATTTGGTAAATATGGAATCGGTAGGAAAATATTTTAGGATGATTTAATCGGTGTACTTGTGTGTGTTTATTCACTTTTAAAATATTATGTATTCATTTGACGAGAAATACCCAGAGATATTATGTACATCAAAGATTGCTCGTGGACAAGCCCTGGACGTCGGGTAAAGCTTAGCGTAGGTTACAGTAGGAAAGTTAGATTTTTTTCCTCGCATTTTTCTTTTATCTCTGGGTCGTATAATTCGAACATTACATTACATTTTGTTTTGAATTGTTTTATGCGCGTGTTTGTTTGTTTTGTGAGTTTGTTTATATAATCTTAGTTGAGTCAATACAGTCAGTTGAAGCGACCGTGCTAAAACCACGGGATTGAGGGGTGTCTTACACCTTCCCCTAGGTCAACAAAATTCCTAAAACGGGATTTCTTTCGTGATCAGTTTTAAAGTAAAAATATTTTTGAAAGAGGTTTTAACCTATGACTCAATACACCATAACTCAATGTCGAGTGACGACTTTATTTTTATAAATAAATCTCTTTCGAAATACCTTTTTAACACTTTTTAAATAAAATCCCTTTAAATAAAAAATTCCCACAAGCGATTTAAGGGAATCTCCTATTTGAAAAAACATATCAGGGGTTCAACCCTATGCAATGAGGGTATATAGTATGAAATTGGGAATGAAAAAAATAAATAAATGATTTATGGATCCCTAATGAAGCACGAATATGGTACTATGATTGCGGACATCCTTAAAAATGGTCTCATTAACACTAAGGTTTTGTCCGTTGAGCTCCAACACTATATGAACCTTCAGATTCAAAGCACCTACATCAAACAGGTTAATGCAGGAGAGGACAACTACAAATGAAATACTCTAGGACATAACATCTTCTCAATGAAGGTTTCTTATGAACTGATTTCAAAGGAAACAAAGTGTATGGGTAGGGAGAGGGATCTTACATGGCTATGGAAGAGTAACACTATGAACAAGTCAAAGTACTTTCTATGGTTAGAACTCCTTTGACACATATGCTACATAAGAGGAAAATATGTCCTGATGATAGATGAAACCTATGTGGGAAAGGAAAGGAAGACATACAACACATATCTTTTAGTGCACCTACTCAAAAAGCTTATGGGATCATATGAAACAAAAACACAATTGTCTCCAATACATGAATAATTCAGACTGGTTAAGAAAACAACTTAAGTCAAAGGAAAATCTTAATGACCTTGTAACTAGCAAGGCACCCCTGACTGGTCAAGTATATAACAAGGCACAGGAAAGTTCATGACTAGCAACTACATTTCTAATAAGATAAGGAGTTCCATTTACATAAAATGGGAGCCACAAAATATTGATTTCTTTAAGCTCAATATAGATCCAGTTTGCAATTCAACATACGTTTTTGGTGATGGATTTGGAGATGAAGAAGAGGAAGAAAAGGATTATGGATGATCATCCTAGGATCAAATGGGGTATCTTGACTATGGCTAGTGCCCTAGAGATCAAGAGAATTGATGAGATATGGGGGCTTGGGGGAGTACTGGGGGTGCAGATAACACGTGGGATAAGACTGCTAGTTGCATTAGGAAAACAACTAGAGAGGTATTGGGTGTCTCGAGAGGTTGATCTGGCAGGCATCAAAGGTACTAGTCGTGGAATGGCGAAGTACAAGGGAAGGTTGAGGCAAAGAAGAGTTCGGTTCATCTAGCTTTACCTAAAGCACAAACAAGACTTTATATTCAATATATCACATCAGGGGAGTTTCGACTATTCAAAAGATCAGGGAATTCTATAATATGAAGTATATTGATGTTGAAATAGTTCTTATGTTTTAGTATAGTCTTTTCCTTATTTAGTTTAGTCTAGTCTATATATG
>JBDJHY010000097.1:15280180-15290429 GCA_039654485.1 Withania somnifera | reverse complement strand
CCTCAAATCAACTACTGGCTTTTGTATTTTTCTAGGTGACTCTCTTATCTCTTAGAAAAGTAAGAAACAGGATGTTATATCCCGGTCTTCAACAGAGGCTGAACATTGTGCTATGACTTCTACTACTTGTGAAATAGTTTGGTTGCGATGGTTACTTACTGATATGGGTGTATCTCTGCAACGACCAACTCCTTTGCACTGTGGTAATAAGAGTGCTATTCAGATTGCTCATAACTCGGTTTTTCATGAAAGGACCAAACATATTGAAATTGACTGTCATATTACTCGCCATTGTCTTCAGACTGGCACTCTGGCATTGCCTTTTGTCTGTTCTTCCTTACAACTTGCAGATTTGTTTACCAAATCATTGTCCTCCTCGCGTTTTTATTTTTTGAATGACAAACTCTCGATGCTTATTGCTGTCGCATCATGAGTTTGAGGGGATGTTAAAATAGTTATTATACTTTGTGAGGGTGGTACAGTCTTTTCCTTATTTAGTCTTTTCTAGCCTATATATATATGCTCTTTGTATTGTTTTAAGGTTTAAGACTTTTCATTCTACTCTTAACCTCCATTCTTTTGTATCCTTCTCTTTTTTCTATTTTTCTCAATGGTGTTTGCATTCTTTCGTTAATGTTTCAGAGATAAACATGTTCTGCTTCAACTCGAAGTACACAATTTACTTTATGTGCTATCTTAAATTTCAGGATGATGTCGCAGCCTGTTTTGAGTACTATGCAGACCTCGCTGAAGCTTTGGATTTGAAAAGGAAGACTCTAGTTAATCTTCATCTGGATTCATTTAAGATTCATGTTTTTAGAGAACCTCTTGGTGTAGTGGGATTGATAATTCCATGGTAAATGCCACTTTTTACAGTTATTATGTTTTTTTAGTTTTACAAACCACAGATTGATCAGGCAGATGTTCAAGAGGGATTTCTGCATTTCACTAATGTTTTCTGTACACGTATATATTCGCTGGTTGTTTTCATGTCAGTGACAAGCTAAAATTAAGTCATTATGCTTTATCTGTGGTGGTCTGATTAGTTCCTAAAAAACTGAAATATAGTCTGGAAATGAAGAACAGTCAGTTTTAGGCTCTTTGTGTTGTTTAGCCTAAGCCTATATATATGCTTTTTGTATTGTTTTAGGGTTTAAGACTTCTCATTCTATTATTAGCTTTCATTCTTTTGTATCCTTCTATTCTTTCTATTTCTCTTTTCAAATAATGATATTTATATTTTTTTGTTAATGTTATCACAGTGAAGACATGCACATTGCTCCCTAAGTTCTAAAGTTCTTAGATGACTAGTTTGTTTGAAATTGAGATTGCAACATCCACAAGTACAATTTCATTCTTAATAATCACTTTTTAAGGCTCAAACTTTGAGTAAATTTTATAGATGGTTCGGTTATTATTACTTCTTTTTATAAAGTAAATTAACTTTCATCTTGAACATGAAGAATACTGAATCTTGAGTATACTAACATAAAATTTATACAACCTGAAAAAAATTAATTTTTCGATGAATAACTCATATTTTGCTCTTTTTTCTTTAATTTAATAAATAGAAGTTCAATTGAAAAGTCCCAATCCGAAACAAATCCAGAACAAAACCAACCTCAGGTTGAACCTTTGTTGTCTTTCTCCCTAAATTTCCGTAGTTTTTTTTTTTCAGTATTATTTGTTCCGTTTTTAGTTTAGGTTTTGATTGAATTTTTATTTATTAGATTATTTTTTTTAAAAAAAATGAGTTATCGACCAAAAAATTAGTGTTTTCAAGTTGTGTGAATATTATGGTAGTATACTCAGAATTCAATGACTTTTATAATGATAATTAATTTTTTATTATTAAAAAATGATAATTATATGACTATTGTGAAATTTACCCCTCAATTTTTCACCAAGATAATATGAATTCTCCAAGATCAAGATAAATATTATTAGAATTCCATACTAAAAAGAAGCAAACAAAAACAACTGGCAATTATATCCAGCCAATTCTTTCCTAACTTGTCCACTGTCCCTCATGGATTACTTTTTTTTTTCTTGACCAAATCTATCGGTGTACCAAATTATTTTTGAGATTATTTATTTTTAACATAATATAAAAATAATTTTAAAAAATAAAATGGGAAACAATAAAAAGTACTACAAATAATTAAATTGGCACAATACATCTTATTAAACTTAAAAAGAAAAGAAGACAATATAAGCATAGTACTATGATTGCTAACATGGCTATTTTATCTATTAATAAGGCTATAATTCTACCTACGATCCTGTTATTCAATACGTGTTCTCCACAATTTTTACATAAAAAATAATATAAATTATAACTTTTAAGTATAATAAAAAATATATCTTAAAAATATTGATCAAAATTAATATTATTTAATTTAAAAAAAAAACTATGTCAAAAACGAAGGAAGTACAATATTGTAGAATTGTCTAAACCATATAGTTCGTGAATCCAGTTTTGAAGATTATATACCTTTTTAATTAGTGCAAGTAATCTAATTGAATTAACATTTTCTATTTTCGCACCATTTTACAGAAATTCACAAAATAATTATTAATTTAGGAATTCAGGATTATAATTGATAATTATTTTTGGTTGTACTCTTAACGCTAAGGAAATAGTTTTTAAAATTGCTTCTTAATTCTAAAAATAATTAATAAAATATACTTTATATATATTAATATTTTTAATATACTAGGACAAAAGGAGTAAAAGAAACTCGACAACGTTATACAATCTCCATTCTTGTCAAGAATGTTTCTCCATTAACCATCACCCGATTTGTCATCCACACAGATTTGTAATAGTGATACATTTCTCATCTCTGCTATAATATCTGTAGAAATGATTACTAAAAAGATCAATTTTGAAATTAATAGTTTCTTGAATTTACTTATACGGGTTAATACGCAATCAATAAGGCTGATGGACTAAGTTGATGGCGCCCCTCCATCGCTCTTTGGATGGGTGCCCACCTAAATCAAGAGGCCAAACGTGTAGTGAGATATATAATTATATGATTTTTTAACATGGTGAAATGAGTGCTACGTCAAAAAAAAAAAAATCGAAAAGCTAATTTAAATAAAAATTTAATTGTTAAATAATAATGTGTCTCACATGCCTGCCATGTGTTAGTTGTATTTGGTTTTAATATGTTTTTTCTTCTTATCTTCCTCTTGGATTTGACTCTACCATTTTCTAACTTCTTGCATTCTTCGTCTTCACAGGCCTGATGGCTGGAGAAGACATGAGCAGGAAGAAAAATTGGAAAGAGAAAGGATGATAAATTGCTAGAAAATTAAAGTGGAAACAACTCGTTTCACTAATATTTGTTTTTAAGATAAAATTAAATAGACTTAGCCACTTAGGTGGTAATAAACATCCTTTTAATCATGATTAAGGCAATTCATTACTTCAAAAACTGCACGATATTTAAATACATATCACTATATATCGACTTTGGAGAAAATAGATAAAAAACGATTCCTACGAAATTGTTTTCATCTGATATCGAACAAGTAGAATATCTTATGAATTTATTTTTTTATATAAAATAAAATAATTTTAAAATTAACCTCCAAATAGTTGGAAGGAAAGTAGGTATCTCATACCTCCAAATTTAGCGGACCCCTTTTCTTTTTGATAATAACAGATTAATTTTTTTAATAAAAATATTGAGTACTGCTAGTAAAAAAAATTAATTTTCTATACCAAAAAGAATTACTAGAAAGATTTGACATATCTAAAATATTATGTATTGAAAATATTAAATGAATTATAACAATTTTATATCTCAAGCAATTAAAAAAGTATATTAATTTTTCTTAATAGTTTAAATTTATGTTAACTTTTAAAATTTGATCATCGAACCACCCTTATATTATATGAAATATAAAAAATAATTAATCTTAAATTTGATCACAAATTTAATATCCTTATTTGAGTGAATTTAGGTGGCGTCAGCAGACCTTGTTTGTAGTATATAGGATTGTGAATAGTGCCATCAAACTACATAAATGCAAGCTGTTGTGAACGAAATATTGAGTAGAGGCAGATTGGTGAGAAAACTGACCCACAAAACTCAACAGTCAACAATACGAATTGCCGTATGTCATTAGACTCGCACTGTGATCATCTCATATTCAGTAGTAACAATGGCCGCAACCTCGCACAAGGTGACTCCTCCTCCTAATGCTACTACTTGCTGTCATCCGGCTTCCTCTTCTGTCGTCCGTCGTGAGGCTACGTCAGCCGCCGTGGTTCCATCCGTCGATGATCAACAGAAACAAACGGCGGCGGTAACGTCACTGGTTAACTCTCAATTGCCTTCCTCATCTAGCAAAGGTAGTAATTAATCCCGAATGGGAGTGTTCATGTGTGTAATTTTGACTTTTGACTATTGAATTTTGGAGTATATGCACTGTGCTCTCTCTGTTAGTGATTTGACGGCTTTGCATGTGTTAATTTCGTGCGGTTTACGGATATAAATGGCGGCTCAGATGCATTAGTTTCATCTCTGCCTTCTGATTTATCGTCTTTTCTACTGCCGCTTACTTGAGTTGGTTGACGGCTGCAGTTGCAGTGGTAGAGCAGGAATTTTCGGGTTCAAAATAAAAATAAATAAACATGCGAAGAAACTCAATAATTCAGTATCTACTTTATAAAGAAATAAACACGTGAAAACTCAATAATTCAATATCTACTTTATAAACATAAAAACATCCGATATAGAGTGTAATTTTTGACCGGAAAGAGTTTGGTTCTGCATTATATTAAATTATTTCTAACTGCTGTAGGTTTCGTGTGATTTTTATGCTCAGTGGTTTTAATTTTGGTATTGGAGAAGGAAGTTTTATTTAAACAGGCTACACTAGAATTGCTGATATAAACCTTTGTTTAGTCAACAATTGGGTTTCCTTGTTAACTTTTTCAGTGTAAGTGCAATCATGGTCCAAAATCATAATCACTATAATAGGTGTCCGTGCAATTATTAACCTAGAGTGTTATCCTTTCAAATTGAAAATCAGTCAATCAACTACACCTAAATTTCAAAGTAGGTGAGACCTCATCTCTTTACACACACACAAAAAAAAAATTAGGTGAGACGAGTAAGATGAATCATTTGTATACACATTGTGCTCTGTTCAGGTGTAGTTTATTCCACTTTAGAGTATATATTATAGTTAATTAAAATTATTGTTACATTGATTGTCAATCTACCGTGTCCTTCCTCTTTTCTATGGAGATGGGACCTTTTCTTGGGGAGGGGTGTGGGGGAACTTATTTATAGATGAAGTAGCTAACATGAACAGATAAATAGAAACTGTTAATGGAGGGAGTTTGTTATTGTAGTAGTTGGTAAGATGTTAAATGCTTGATGATTCCATGTTTTTGCAGGAATCCAAATCATGCATAGAGCTCATACTTGTCATCCTTTGGACCCTTTATCTGCTGCTGAGATCTCTGTGGCTGTGGCAACCGTCAGAGCTGCCGGTGACACACCTGAGGTTCTTAACAAATCACCATTTTTTTTTTCATCCATTTGTTGTGTAGGACAATGGAACAAGTATTAGTTGAACAACAAGACATCTTTTGCTCTCAATTTCCACTAACTCTTTTTGTTTCTTTAACTTTTTCCAAAAACATTTTAGGTCAGAGATGGCATGCGGTTTGTTGAGGTGGTTCTGTTGGAACCAGATAAAATTTTTGTTGCACTTGCAGACGCTTATTTCTTCCCACCTTTTCAATCATCATTGATGCCCAGGACTAAAGGAGGGCTTGCTATTCCTTCTAAGCTACCTCCAAGGCGAGCTAGACTTATTGTTTACAATAAGAAAACAAATGAGACAAGCATATGGGTTGTTCAGCTTACTGAAGTACATGCTGCTGCTCGAGGTGGACAACACAGGGGAAAAGTGATTTCATCAAAAGTTGTTCCAGATGTTCAGCCACCTATAGTATGCACTTAACTCATGTTTAGAACTTCAAAAAATTAGAAGTACATGAACAGTAGATGCAATTAGGTTACCGAAGAAATGAAGTGGAAGCACTAAGTTATAGCAATACAAAGTTCTTATTATCTGTTAAATTAAATGTTTCACTCTATGCTCTAATAATTATTCATGAATTTCAACTGTATTTGCAATGACATCATTTTTCATCTTTTGGTATTCTTTAGAATGTTCATTTGGCTAGATTCACTGGTTAACTTATGAAAATTTTAATGTAGTGAACACCTCCATCCTAATGGAAAATTTAATTGAATTTCCTTGTGGTAATTTTTGTTTCTTTAGTTTCTATCAAGTGGTCTTGTAATACTGGTGTTCTAGAGATTATAAACACTATATGAAACAAAAGAGAGTAGAATTTGTGTTTTTCTTGTACTGACATACAGGTTTTAGGGACCTGGGAGAAAGTATATGAGCCATACTAAACATTGTATTCTGATTCCAGAAGCTGATCAACTGTACCTAGACATGCAAGTTTGAGCAGTTGATTCAAGCCATATATAACTGGAGCAACTCGTATTATCTTCCTTTCTTAATGCATTTACCTATTTTTATATTTGTCCATCCTATATATATTTTTATTTTCTTATATTAATTCATTTATCCTCTATTCTTAATGAACTGTGTATTCTTTCCCATCATACGGAACATAGGGCATATAGAACATAGAGCATACTTATATACCAAAGGGAGAAGAAATTCTGCATAGAAAGTTCAGCTTTAAGCTAACCCAAAACACTGTTATTTACAAATTTTAAGTTTTTTGGCTTAAGTGAGTTGTTGTATATGTCATCTCTTTGGATGTCAGTAATCCCTGAGTTTTTACAAAACGATCTCAACGTTGTCTTGATTGTAGGATGCACAAGAGTATGCTGACTGTGAATCCGTGGTTAAAAATTATCCTCCTTTTTCGGAAGCAATGAAGAGACGGGGTATTGATGACTTGGACCTTGTGATGGTTGATCCCTGGTTAGTTGAAATATTCTTGAATTTCCCGTTCGTCTCCGTTAAAATCTGTTTTCTTATCCAATTGCATTTTTTTCCTGAATGTGTTTCCTATAGGTGCGTTGGTTATCACAGTGAAGCTGATGCTCCTAGCCGCAGGCTTGCCAAACCACTGGTATTCTGCAGAACAGAGAGCGACTGCCCAATGGAAAATGGATATGCAAGACCAGTTGAAGGAATACATGTGCTTGTTGATGTGCAAAACATGCAGGTGATAGAATTCGAAGACCGCAAACTTGTACCTTTACCTCCACCTGATCCATTGAGGAACTACACTGCTGGTGAGACAAGAGGAGGGGTTGACCGAAGTGATGTGAAACCCCTAGAAATTATCCAGCCGGAGGGTCCAAGCTTTCGCGTCGATGGGAACTACGTACAGTGGCAGAAGGTAAATTCTTTTTCTTGTCTGATATGCAATGAAGGATAATTTCTCTATATAATTAATGTGGCCATTCTTTTACTTTTTGTATGACAGTGGAACTTCCGGATAGGTTTCACCCCTAGGGAGGGTTTGGTTATACACTCTGTAGCATATCTTGATGGTAGTAGGGGTCGAAGATCAATAGCCCATAGGTTGAGTTTTGTAGAGATGGTTGTCCCCTATGGTGATCCAAATGACCCACATTACAGAAAAAACGCATTTGATGCAGGAGAAGATGGCCTTGGAAAGAATGCTCATTCACTTAAGAGGGTAGGTGACAATTCTATGGTTTAATTATGCATTTGGCTTTTGAACAGTAAATGCTAATATAGCTAAATCACCACTGCAGGGATGCGATTGTTTAGGATACATAAAGTACTTTGATGCCAATTTTGCAAATTTTACTGGAGGAGTAGACACCATCGAAAATTGTGTATGTTTGCATGAAGAAGATCACGGGATGCTCTGGAAGCATCAAGATTGGAGAAGTGGCCTTGCTGAAGTTAGACGGTCTAGACGATTGACAGTTTCTTTTATTTGCACTGTGGCCAATTATGAATATGGATTCTACTGGCACTTTTACCAGGCAAGAATAAGAAAATCATTATCAAGAAATCTTCATTTGTTTACCTGTTCTAAAGAAATCAGGTTATATTGAAGTGTGATCATGTTTTATTTAGAACATTTCAGGGGAAAAGAAAGCGAATAGAAGTAAGATCAGAATTTCTTGCAACTCTTGACGTGTTTATGATTCTCTTATGTTTTCTGAGAGAAACTATTTTTCGGTAAACATGCGAACAACTGTTATCAATTTTTTGTAGTTGATCTCGATACAAATAATGGCTCTGTTATTTGAGTTACTTGCTATGCTTATATTTCTTTATTCTTTTTTCCTTTTTGGGGTGGGGGAGAGGTTGGAGTGCTGAATCAGACAAGTGAATAGCAGATGTTACATCCATCCTCGGGAACTTTCTTGATTTGTTCTATCTATTCTGCGTATATCTTTGCTGGTAGTAAATATGTTTAACTCCACTGACCATTTTGAAAGGATATGTACACTTTGTGGCGCAGGATGGAAAAATTGAAGCAGAAGTCAAACTCACAGGAATTCTCAGTTTAGGAGCATTGCAGCCTGGAGAATCTCGTAAATATGGCACCACAATAGCACCAGGATTGTATGCACCTGTTCATCAGCACTTCTTTGTTGCTCGTATGAATATGGCAGTTGATTGTAAGCCAGGAGAAGCCCACAATCAGGTATTTTGTTGAACAAGTTTGTTTCTGCATCTGAAAGTTAAGTTATTTCATTCCTTCAGTTTCCGGTTCTTAACTTATTCCGGGTGTTTCTCCAGATTGTTGAAGTAAATGTCAAAGTTGAAGAGCCTGGGAAGGAAAATGTTCACAATAATGCATTTTATGCTGAAGAAACACTTCTTAGGTCTGAATTGCAAGCAATGCGCGACTGTGATCCTTTATCTGCTCGCCATTGGATTGTAAGTAGCCTTACCTGGCTGTACCCTCCTTTCTTTTGATAGAAACTGTATTTCTTGTTGCTTTCCTAGCAGTCCGCTGAGATATACACACATAGTAGAATGTGATCTTTAAATATGACCACTGAGGCACTGACTGTTGAGGGAGCTAAAATCCTTGGTGATATGACCAATCATTGTGTCACTCTTAGTGTTTTAACAGAAATTAATCACCTTATTTGTCCAGTCTTATCGTCATAGTTGATCTTAAGACCTTTTGCAGCTCGTATGGCTGTATGGATCTGGCAAATGAGTACTCTATGCTACATTTATCAGAAAATCATCAACTTTTGTTGAGTTTTCGCTCTTTGGTTATATCTGTTTGGTGATCTTATAAGAATGCAGGCGGAAATTTCGATGACAAATTCATTTAGATTAAGGTTGGACTTTATTTATTTCAACATGTGGTTTTGTGGAGTCAGTTTCAAGATTTAAAATCTTCTAGCTCAAAATGCCAAGGGAAACAGTAGAAAAATTCTATTACTAGCATTCCTTTCCCCTAGTGCTGGAGCCATCAATTTGAATGTGAACGTCTGATTTTGTAGGTTAGGAACACAAGAATGTCCAACAGAACAGGTCAGCTAACAGGATACAAGCTGGTACCTGGTCCGAACTGTTTGCCATTGGCTGGTCCTGAGGCTAAGTTCTTGAGAAGAGCAGCATTTTTGAAGCACAATCTATGGGTTACACAATATGCACCTGGAGAAGAGTTTCCAGGGGGAGAGTTCCCTAATCAAAATCCACGTGTTGGTGAGGGGTTAGCTTCTTGGGTTAAGGAAGATCGCTCTCTGGAAGAAAGTGATATTGTTCTCTGGTTAGTTTCTTGGCAATCCTGAAATTATTTCATTACATTGAAGTTGCAGGCTTCAATTGTCTTGCAAAACATCTACCCTTAATTTTCATCTCTCCAGATCTGGAACTTGAGGGGAGCCTTGGAGTAACCGGTAAAATGTTCAAGCCGTGGAAACAGCCTCTTGCAAAAATGCAGGGTAAGGTTGCATACAATAAACCTTTGTGGTTCGGCCCTTCCCCGAACCCTGTGCAGAGCGGGAGCTTTAGTGCACCGGGCTGCTCCTTTTCAGATCTAGAACTTCGAGTTCCTAGGATAATCATCTATTTAATACGTGTTTGAGAAGTTATCTATTCCTTGAAGTTCTGATCCACACAGTTTATCACAGGTATGTTTTTGGAATCACGCATGTTCCTCGATTGGAGGACTGGCCTGTTAGGCCAGTTGAACATATCGGCTTTATGCTTCAGGTAT
>JBDJHY010000097.1:15260222-15280080 GCA_039654485.1 Withania somnifera | reverse complement strand
AAATTATCCTCCTTTTATGGAAGCAATGAAGAGAAGGGGTGTTGTTGACTTGGACCTTGTGATGGTTGAACCCTGGTTAGTTGAAATATCCTTGAATTTTCCTTATTCCTCTCCTTTAAGAACTGTTTTCTAATCCAACTGCATTTTTACCTGAATATGGTTCCTATAGGTGTGTTGGTTATCACACGGAAGCTGATGCTCCTAGCTGCTGGCTTGCCAAACCACTGGTATTCTGCAGAACAGAGAGCGACTGCCCAATGGAAATGGAGATGCAATACCAGTTGACATGTGCTTGTTGATGTTCAA
Organism: Withania somnifera; assembly: GCA_039654485.1. Classification (NCBI taxonomy): domain Eukaryota; kingdom Viridiplantae; phylum Streptophyta; class Magnoliopsida; order Solanales; family Solanaceae; genus Withania; species Withania somnifera. Next base: position 15,279,774 of record JBDJHY010000097.1, on the reverse strand, counting down.
AGCATGCAGGTGATAGGGTTCGAAGACCGCAAACTTATACCTTTACCTCCAGCTGATCCAGTGAGGAATTACGCTGCTGGTGAGACAAGAGGAGAGGCTGACCGAAGTGATGTGAAACCCTTACAAATTATTCAGCCAGAGGGTCCAAGCTTTCACATCGATGGGAACTACGTAAAATGGCGAAAGATAAATTCTTTTTCCAGTCTGACATGCAATGAAGGATTGTTTGTCTACATTCTAATGGCCATTCTTTTAAATTCTTTATGACAGTGGAACTTCCGAATAGGTTTCACCCCTAGGGAGGGTTTTGTTATTCACTCTGTGACATATCTTGATGGTAGCAGGGGTTGAAGATCCATATCCCACAGGTTGAGTTTTGTGGAGATGGTTGTTCCCTATGGAGATCCAAATGACCCACATTACAGAAAAAACGAATTTGATGCAGGAGAAGATGCCCTTGGAAAGAACGCTCATTCACTTAAAAGGGTAGGTGACAATTCTATGGTTTAATTATGCATTTGGCTTTTGAACCATAAATGCTAATATAGCTAAAACACCACGGCAGGATGCGTTTGTTTAGGATACGTAAAGTACTTTGATGCCAATTTTACAAATTTTACTGGAGGAGTAGAAACCATCGAAAATTGTGTATGTTTGCATGAAGAAGATCATGGGATGATTTGGAAGCATCAAGATTGGAGAAGTGGCCTCGCTGAAGTTAGACACTCTAGACGACTGACAGTTTCTTTTATTTGCACTGTGGCCAACTATGAATTTAGATTCTACTGGCACTTTTACCAAGCACGAATAAGAAAATCATTATCAGGAAATCTTCACCTTTTTACATTTTCTAAAGAAATCAGGTTACACTGAAGTGTTATCACAGTTTATTTAGAACATTTCAGAGAAAAAAAATCAAGTAGAAGATAGATCAAAATTTCTTTCAACTCTGGTCGTGTTTATGATTCTATTAAGTTTTCTTAGAAACAAACTAATTTTCAGTAAAATGCCGAGATATTATCAAATTTGTTTAGTTGATCTAGATACAAATAATGGCTATTATTTGGGCTACTTGCTTATGCTTCTATTTCTTTATTCTTTTTTTGTTTCCGGGGTGGGAGGGCTGAGCCAAAGACAAGTGAGTAGCAGAAGTTTACATCCACCCCCTAAAACTTTCTTGATTTGTTCTCATCTATTCTGCCTATGTCTACTGATCGTAAATATGTTTAGCGCCGCTGACCATTTTGAAACGATACGTAAGCTTTGTGGCTGCAGGATGGGAAAATTGAAGTGGAAGTCAAACTCACAGGAATTCTCAGTTTGGGGGAATAGCAGCCTGGAGAATCTCGTAAATATGGCACCACAATAGCAACAGATTGTATGCACCTGTTCATCAGCACCCCTTGGTTGCTCACATGAATATGGCAGTTGATTGTAAGCCAGGAGAAGCACACAATCAGGTATTTTGTTGAATAAGTTTGTTCATCTGAAAGTTAAGTTATTTCATACCTCCAGTTTCCAGTTCTTAACTACTTTATTCCGAGTGTTTCTCCAGGTTGTTGAAGTAAATGTCAAAGTTAAAGAACCTGGGAAGGAAAATGTTCACAATAATGCATTCTCTGCAGAAGAAACACTGCTTAGGTCTGAATTGCAAGCAATGAGCGACTGTGATCCTTTATCTGCTCGTCATTGGATTGTAAGAAGCCTTACCTGACTGTATACTCCTTTCTTTTGATTGAAACTGTATGTCATGTTGCTTTCCTAGAAGTTGGCTGGGATATGTTCTCATAGTAGAATGTGATCCTTGAAAATGGCCACTGACTGTTGAAGGAGCTACAGTCCTTGGTGGTAAGACCAACCGTTGTGTCACTTTTAGTGTTATGACAGAAATTGATCACCTTATTTCCTCCACTATTATCATCAAAGCTGATCTTAAGACCTTTTGTGGCTCGTGCGGCTGTATGGGTCTGGAAAAAGCGTACTCTATGTTAAATTCATCTGAAAATCACCAACTTTTGTTGACTTTTTTGCTCTTAGGTTAGATCTGTTTGGTTATCTTAAGAATGTAGATGAAAATTTCAATGGCAAAATCATTTAGATTCAGGGTTAGACTTTATTTATTTCAGCATCTGGTTTTGTGGAGTCAATTTTAGGATTCAAAGTCTTCTAGCTCAAAATACCAAGGGAAGCCAGTAGAAAAATTCCATCACAAGCACTCCCTCTCCCTAGTGCTGGAGCCATCAATTTGATTATCAACATCTGAATTTGTAGGTTAGGAACACAAGAATGTTGAACAGAACAGATCAGCTAACAGGGTACAAGCTGGTACCTGGTCTGAACTGTTTGCCATTGGCTGGTCCTGAGACTAAGTTCTTGAGAAGAGCAGCATTTCTGAAACACACTTTATGGTTTACACAATATGCACCTGGAGAAGAGTTTCCAGGAGGAGAGTTCCCTAATTAAAATCCACGTGTCGGAGAGGGATTAGCTTCTTGTGTTAAGGAAGATCGCTCTCAGGAAGAAAGTGATATTGTGCTCTGGTTAGTTTCTTGGCAACCCTCAAATTATGTTATTACATTGGAGTTGCAGACTTCAATTATTTTGCAAAACATCCATGCTTAATTTTAACTCTCCAGATCTGCAGCTTAAAGGGGAGCCTTGGATTAACTCAGGAGGTCCATGGGTTCAAGCGGGTCCACAGCCTCTTGAAGAAATGCAGGTAAGACTGCGTACAATAAACCCTTGTATTTCGTCCCTTCCCGAACGACGGCCAGCTCTATGCCTTATAAAATGAGGCACCCGCCTTAGGCCCCCAAATGTGCGGGACCTCATTCTTTAGCAATAATAGAGTTATTATAGACTTTTTTTAAAAAATATATATATTTTATACTACTCCCTCTCAATGTGTTTGTCTTACTTTACCTTTTAGTTTGTTTAAAAAGGGATGTTCCGGTGTATTCTACGTATCTTTAGATTGATAACTTTGAATCTTAAAAACTAGAAGAATAAACTTAAAACATATGTAATTTTTCAAAAATTTAAGGCGTCCCATCCATTTTTAGGGTTTGGCTTTAGGCCCCAACATGGTTGAGCCGTACTTTGCGCATAGCGGGAGCTTTAGTGCTCCGGGCGGCCCCTTTCCAGATCTGGAACTTCAAGTTCCTAGGATACTCCTCTTTAAATACGTGTTTGAGAAGCTACCTATTCCTTGAAGTTCTGATCCACACAGTTTATCAGAGGTATGTTTTTGGAATCACTCATGCTCCTCATTTGGAGGTCTGCCCTGTTATGCCAGTTGAATGTATCAGCTTTATGCTTCTGGTATTCCGGAGTCGCAGATGTTTTGTGCTTATGTTATCTTCATTGGTTTTGTACCTTATCTTTGCCATCATCTGACTTCTGGCTACATATTGTGTTACCTTTAATCTGCCAAAGTGTGTATTCAATAACAGCAACATACCCAGTGAGATCTAACAAGTGAGGTCTGGGGAGAGTGGGTGCATGCTGACCTTTCCCCCTACTTTTTTGGGGTAGAGAGGTTGTTTCTAGATGGCCCTTTTCTCAAGAAAAGTGATTTCCAAAACAGTATTGAGAAATACAACAGTGAAAAAGATGTCAAAATAATTAAGTGAAGAAAAGTAATGACAACTTAAGATGAAAGATAGCTTAAGTAAAAAGAACAATAATAATAGTAATCAAAATTGGAGAATAAGATAACGAAAGAATAGTAATGATAGTACGTTAAGGAGAAGAGGAAACAAATAAGGTGGTCAAAACTAGATCCATGGTCTCTCTCAGAAAACAGGGAAATCTCTTGACTACCAACTAACCTTCTACCCTAATCTTCGACCTCCATGCTCTCCTATGACCGTCCTATGTAGGGTTTAAGTCCTCAGCTAAAGATGTGTCAAGCCCTATCTAATCACCTCTTCCCAATTTGAGTGCAATTACTCATTCATTGTTTAGTCTGTTGGAAGTCTAAATCTGTTGAAGATGGAAGAGTGGTTTGTGTATGTGTGTTAGAGGGTGAGGAGGAGCGGGTTGACATGTAATTGCTGGAAAAGGTACCTTGACATTCTCCTTTTGTACCATATCACATGCTGTCAGCTAACACCTGAAGGCTGAATCAGGTAAACCAGTGTGTTCAGTGAAAAAACTCTCCATCCTTTCCGTTTAATTGAAATCTCATAATCACTTTGAAATGGCTGGTAAACTCGAAAGTTATATCTCTTCCTGAAATAATTCTTTTTGGTTGATTATCCAGGTTTAGAAATGACTTTATCTAACTCCAGAAACCCTCTACAGTAGACATTCTTCACGAAAACTACTGATCAAGAAAAAACCATTCCTTGTGAGAACTATTAAGTTCCAGCTGCCTACTGGTTTGGAAGATTAATATTTTCTGGAAATAAAATGCATCTGTGTGATTTCGCTTAATGTAACATGGAGAACTTAACTCATGGTATCTTTAGTGTTGAATCTAAGAGAAAGCTAAAAGGTTGAACTCCCTAATTAATTTTGGACTGAAACATGATTGATCGATCCATCAATAAAAACCGGAATCCTTGTGTTCTAACTTTAACTTAGTTATGTACTCATAGTGGCATAGGGATTTATGATTTAGGTTCCATTCCTTGTCCTCTCCAGTTTAAGTAATGCTTATTTCTGTTTGGTGCAGCCGCATGGATTCATTAACTGCTCCCCTGCTGTAGATGTACCTCCTCCTCAGGGATGTGACTCAGAAAGCAAAGACGGTGATGTTTCAGAAAATGGTGTAGCAAAGCCCACTGCCACTGGTTTGATGGCCAAGCTTTGAAGGGTTTTTGGTTCAGAAGGTAGTCCTCTCGTATTGTCTACACATACACACAACACGTAATCTTCAATTTCCTTTTCCTTTCAACGGAGTCCTTAAAAGTTGATGCTTCCACATGGATATTGCTATTGTAAATGACATGTGGCAAAGCAAGTCGTGCTCATTGATTTTGATCATTTTTATTTGGGAAAACTAATAAATTTTCAATCGTTCTCTCTTAGTATTTTATTCGATATGGTATAAGCGTTTTCACATGCCTCTTGGTAATACAATACATACAAATTGAAAACAGCTGTTTAATTGAGGGTGTTTTAACTTGGTTATATGTGACTCTAAGAGAGATCAAAGTCATACTAACTGATCTTGGAAAAATGCGATAGCCAAAGTTAGCTTGTTCATGGTGGCATCTAATTTCAGATTTAGTCTAATAACTGCTTAATTAAAGAGTAAAAACGATAAGGACACAATGTTCTGTTTGACAGAACAACAACAACAACAACAACAACAGATAGCATGAAGTAACATTTGAACCTAATTAACATATTAATCATTAAAAAATGTAACAACAAAACCATTTTTAAATCTAAACTCTTGAGACAATGCAGTAGTAAAGAACTGCACTTTCGGCCAAAACTTCACAAAGAAGGAAGAAAACAAGGAGACGAGAAGATTCTCACCTCTTAAGTCTTCTTGCATAGAGTTTTATATTCTTGTACGTATATTATAAGAAGTAAATTCGAAAACTAAAAAAGTGAAAATTGAATTTACATTATAGATGTGGTGGAAAACATCAAGATGTTCCCCATTTAAATCTTCAGATAAGGAACTCAATGGATTATTATTTTACTGAAATCTTCTTCATTCTTGAGCCCATCATAAGGATACTGAAACAGAGAATCCATTTTGTTGACAGCATCCCATGTCAATTCTTGAGAATTTTCCAACATTTCATTCATCTGAATTCCAGCAGAACTATGATGTCTAATCATAGTATTTGAACTGTTGCTTGTACTCACTCTTGAAGTTGAACTGTCAGAAAAATCACTTTCTGTCATGTGTCCATGTTCAAAATTTGTTAAACTTGGCATTGAGCTAAATCCAAAATCTTGGTTCTGTTCAATCTGGTTCTGATGATCATAAGGCCCAATTGGATTCACATTTGATTGGAATTCATACAGAAACAGAGGATCAAAGACTTGTTTTCTTAAAAGTTGGTTTCTTGAAACTTCTGTTAACTGCCTAGTAATTGCTTCACTGTTGAAAATTCTTTTATTGAAGTGAAATGGTTGCAGTATTTCAGCTGAATTTGACATATTTGGGAACTTGTGCATCTGTAAAATTGAGGGCTTATCTGTACAATTTGTCTCATTTCTTACTTGATGATTTTCGCTTAGTGGTTTGTGGGTATTTGGATCAATCCCTTGCTTTATTAGCTTCTTCTTGACGTATGAATTCCAGAAATTCTTTATCTCATTATCTGTTCTTCCCGGTAATTTTGCTGCAATTTGTGCCCATCTGGTCCCCAAAAATAACAAATACACACTTGTCAAAACAATCCAAAATATAAGTCGGAGAGGATGGTATGCCCGGTACCTTGTGAAGGTAGAGTCTGTTTGCAATAGGTCCTCGACTCAAGTAAAATATAATAAAATCATATATTGAAAGAAAAAAACAGTAATAACACATAATACTATAATCGAAGCAAAGAAAACAACAAGTAGTAATAAAAATCAACGAACAAGATAGCATGTGAGTAATAATGATAACCCTGATAAGAACGAGAATTATTGACCTGTTTCCAAGAAGTTCATGGAGAGCAATGATCATATCCTCTTCTTCCTGTGAAAATGTTCCTCTTTTTAGATCAGGCCTTAAGTAATTTATCCATCTCAATCTGCAACTCTTTCCACATCTTTGTAAACCTGAAAGAATTTCTCACACGACAAAAATGTCATCATTCCAATTCCATTACTATATACCAAGAAATGAGCAATCCGGTGCACAAAGTCTCCCGTACTAGTAGGATTTAGGGAAGGACCGACACACCAAGGGATAAACAATTTGGGACTCGAATTTGTCACATATAGGCCACATATAGAGACAACTTTACCGTTACTCCAAGTCTCCTTTTATTGCTGATACCAAGAAAAGTTGGAAAAGAAAACCAGGCTTTTGACAGAATGAAATTTAATAAAATGGTTAGATATAATACCAGCTAGTTTAGGGACTGAACTCCAGCATCCAACACCAAATCTAGTAATATAATTATACAATTTTTCATCTTCTTCTGGTGACCATAATCCTTTTCTTAGCTTCTCTTTAACAACAGAGTGGCGCCCCATTGACTATGTGCAGCCTATGTTTTTTGATGGTTGAGTTAGAAATAAGAGTAGTAGATCATATTCAACGAAAGAAAAAAATAAAATAATTGGAACCTGATTTACAAGGTTATAACTTTCACGACCATTGTTTAAGAATAAAATATCATGGCTAATATATATATAATTTTCAAGAAATCTGGAGTGATATCAAAATTGGAATTTAAGGTTCAAGAGGTAGAGAGAGAGGGATAAGAAGCTAGGTGAGGCATTTAAGTAGTTTTTACGCAAATTTGGTGAATGCTTTTGGATTGGATCTTAAGATATCTCTAGGCTATATATAATTGTTCCAACTTTAAAGGGAAAAAGACGAATAAGAGCTAAAGTATAAGATAAGTGAGTGCAAATACTCCTTAAACTTGTAGCTAAGAATAGTATGTGTACATTATTCACAATAACAACACTATACATCTTTCTTTATGACGGTTGTATTATGACCAACTCTGATTATTTTGAGTGACTCTATTTATCAAGATTAGTAGAGGTTCAACAAAATTATATATGTAATTTTGTATCATTAACTGCATATTTGTTGAGAAACCCACTAAATATGTAAAAGTAATAAATTTCAGAACTCATAAACTTCACGTTCAAAACCTATTTCCTCATAACAATGGTTTTAATCAATCAAATTCCCTACATAAATGTGTATATAAATAATGAACTTCAAATTCAAAACATATTTATTTATAACCATAGTATTTAGACTAGTTGGGCTAGATTTCCAATATTGTTTCATAGTGTCTGCTCTCATATTCCACCAACATATATATAAAATATCTTTAACCACCAAGTCTAAGGCCATTATTTGTTATCAAGGATAGAGTTTAGTATAAAAGTACCAGTTCATCAAAATTTGGAAGCACTTTAGTCCAAACCTTCTATACTACTCTCTTCGTTTCAAAATAGTTGCCATGTTTCACTTTTTCCGTGTCAATGTAAATAGTTTATAAAACTAAATTAGATTAGATTAACTTAGTATTTTAAAATTAAGATTTTGATATTCATAAACTATATGAAAAGCACTATAAGTTGTAATATTTTTTTCTTTTTTCAATATGATTAATAAGTACAAAAATTTATATTTTTTTTTACTTTTAAAAAGAATTTTAAAAAACATGTCAACTATTTTGAAATGGATGGTGTACTTGTTGTGAGAGTGATTTAGTTAGACTTATTTAGTATGATTTAATATTTTTAAATTATGAGTTATCTTTATTATGACCTATTAATATCCAATATTTATTTTATGCAATTTTTATTAAATTCTTTTTGAATATTTTATTTTCATCACTCATTTCATATATTTTGTTGTTTTTTAAAAAATACCTTAAATAATTATATCTTTTTAGAAATAAAAGAATATTTGAAGCACAAGTGGATTATATGTTTGTATGAAAATTTACCCAAAAAAACCCCCCGAAGTCGAAAAATTAGACTTTTATTGGTTTGATTTGGTTATAGATTTAAAAATCCGACACGTATAATGTGATTTGATATTTAAAAAATCCGAACTAACCCGGTTCATCTACACTCTCGTAATCACATTCTTAATTTGTCAAAAGAATCAAACAAGTTTGAATAAACAGGAAGAATTACTTTTAACTATTTTCTGCATCATGTTACCATCTCTGGACCATTTTTTTTATAGGAAGACGTAGTACGCAACGTGAAATAAAAGGAAACTTAGTGCATTTGGACGACTTTAATCATTTATCTATGCATTTTTATTAGTATATGGTAATATGGAACATATTAATTGATTAATTTAGAAGGAAGATTCATGATTTGAAATTTATAAAATAATTTAACACTAACATATAATAATAAATGAGTTTATCATCAAATATTTATAGATATTAATTAAACATGGGGTGAAAACTATTGGACTTTTTGTGAATCCTGAGTTACATACAGATCTGCTTGTGTTCCTTGTCAAGAATTTATTCATTCTAAGGTAGGAATGGATATAGTTTAAGACTAAGTCAATCAAAAATCTGAACTTATTGGATAGTACTTGGTTTGGATTTTTTAATTTTATTATTACTATAACACTTATGAGTTTCGGATTGTATTTTCAGATTTAGTACAATAAATTTTTGAATTAAAAAATTCAAAGATTTTCTACCTTATATTTTATTCTACCCATATCATATATATGTGTCAATATTAACAAGTCAAGATTCTAAAGGTCTAATATACCCTACCACCCTCATATCTCCTTGTATTATATGGTAAAAAAATATAATATAATTTTATTGGTTAGCATAAAATAATTTCATCTCTAGAATCATATATTTTTTGTGACTATTAATCTAGATAAAAATAAAAATATGTAAGTGAGTATCACTAATGGCTTATTATACATGTTGGTGGATGAGAATGAAAAGGGATAATATATACATGATGATGGACCGACACACAGATTTAAAAGAAAAAACTAGCTCAAAAAAGGGATTTGGTGATGTAAATAAAGTCCTTTTCTTGTTGGGACGAAAAAGGATCAGGAACACTAGCTACGTATTTGTTGTACGTATATTGCTTGCATGCAAAGTCATTTTCACGAAGAAATTAACTCCACCCAGCCCATAACTTGTTAAGAGTCTCGAGCTGGTGGGCTCGGAGGTTTGGTCCTGTGTGTCGATCAGGGGTCGAGTCCCATGTCAATTCACTGTTCCGAGTGGGGTGGGGGTCATCCTCGAATCGACCATCGACCATCAAATTCCCTTACTAGGGTCGAGTCCCGAGAATGGATGGGACTCATATCGTGCTATCCCTAATCGAGTTTCACAACAATCAAGGGTGAGTGGGTTGTGTTACGAGGTAGGTTAAGTTAAACTCGTCAAAAATTTCTTTTCAATCATAACATGTAAATTGCAAAACTTGGCTCGATGTGCGAGCATTTCTTGTCTTAACCAATATTGATTAGAGAAAAATCAATCATTGACATCTCTAACAGATTTTATTGATATAAAGAAATCCTTTCTTTGGCAGAAGAGAGGGTGAGTCTTTATTTATTATTTTGTTAGACTTGAATATAATATGAACCTTCTTTTTTTCTTTTAAGAAACGTAGTCTTTAGTTATTAAATAAATTTTTTTATCAAAATAATTAGTAATACAAAATAATATATTATAGATAATTATAAGTTAAATATATATAATTTATCGGTTCGGATCGGTTATTTCTTCGATTTTATTGAACAAAATCAAAACTAAATCAAATAAAAATTTATTATTTTCATCGATTCGATTTGTTTTGTAAGTTCCATTTAATTAATTCAGATCATAAACACCCATAACGAGGGACTAGGGGTGATGAGGTTGAACGAAAAATTATAAAAACATTTTTCATACCTTCAGCTAGGGAAGTCATTTTTTTTAAAATTAAAAAAAAAATATATCTGAAAAGTACTTTTAGAAATATTTAAATTAACTAATCAATCAAAGATTAAAAAAAAAAAAAAAATACCAAACACATTGAACAATGTACAAGTAGAGATATACGAAGTGTAGCCAGTTTGTCCAAAACCGTTAGTAGGACTACTTTTTTTCCTCTCTTTTCCTTTTCCCTAAACTAACAAAGTTGGAAATTCGTCCACATATTCTTCACAGATGATTTTCGAAATTGCGTGCCTCATTATTTTAATATTATAATTATTAAACTAATTAATTATTTAAAATTATATCTTAAAAAATGAGTAATTAATGTTAAAATAAAAATATAAAAAAATTATCCTTTTTTGCTATATTAAAAAAGATTAAATTAAAATAACACAAAATTTTATTTTAAAAATAATAAACGAATAAAATGGACGCAGGTAGTAAATAGCTAATAGCTTTGCCATTTTTGTTAGAGATTGAATTAATAATACGAGATTATAAATACTCCCACACCATCCCATTTAGTGTGACATGTTTGGCTTGGAGACAACTTCATGAAAGAATGAATTTTTACCAATTGAAAATATGTGGTCTAAAATAAATTTAGATATTTGATGGTGGTAGATGATTTAATTAAAAATAAAATAAAAATTCTGAAATTAAATTAATATTTAAATATTAATAGCATGTATCATTTTTTTAACATACTAAAACAAAAAATATATCACTTATTTTAAAATAAGATGGGATAGCTAGTAGTATTCATCTTCTATAAAATAAAAATAAGTTACAGGCAAATCTTATTAAAGTGATAATGCTTGTCTGAAAATGTTATGATTATTATAGTGAGATTATTATTATTATTATTATTATAATAATATTGGCAAGCATTTAACATTCCGATCTCATCTAGTTATTACGAACGAATATACAGAAGAAACTTAGTTAATAATTGTTTATCAAAGAAGAAAGAAAGTATTTGTTAATCAAGTTAAAATTTAGATGTTCATACTTATAATTTATTATGTACATGATGATCATCTTTAATATATTTTAATATTTATTTTTATACATAATATTTATTTTTATAAAATATTAATTATATAATATTTGATTATGACTATAAGAAAAGAATAGTTCATAAAAAATGTCGCTATAATAGATTGCAGTTTTTTATAACATGAAAATCCATAGTGAAAAAAGTTTAGCTGTACCTCTTGCCCGGGCGAATTTGTATTATAAAAACGAAGCCCATAAATTCATGATTTTTTTCGTAAAATATATATTTTATGTATATATATATTTTAAAATTATTATAATATTATTTATTAATATCTATATTATAATAAAATTAAATAATACACTTGATTGAGTATTGAATTATTTACTTAAAAGAAAAAGGTATCAATTCTCATTAGATACAATTTTTTCCTTTCTTTTTCTTAAATTGTGTCTACAACCAACGTTCTTAAATGGGGCTACAATATTTCTAGGAAAAATATAATATGGTTTTAGAGACAACTTCTATAACAAAGTAGAATGCTTTATATATATATATATATATATATTGATGTATGTACAAAGCCATGTATTAAATTAGCTTACTTTGTTTTAATCTATTCCTTGAAATTTTCATTATTTTTGTTCCCAAGATTTGAAGTGACAATCTTAAAATTGGAGGTAGAAGGTGTTTATAATCTGAACAACTCCTCCCTCTTATTTATTTATAAACCTATAGATATATAAAATATGAAATTATATAAGTTGTATTAGGGATACAAAAGACAGTCCAATGGATTAAAACTTTCTATCTTTGTGGGGTAGGATTCGAAAGCACAAGGTTGTATTGCTCATAGTCTTGCCCTGTGCATTTCTGTAAGAGTCTATTCAACAGTTTGAACTCTTAACCTTCTGATCATATAACAACAATTTTATTAGGCATTCCAATTAGGCAAATACGAATACGAGTATATGAAGAATGTGCTTCAAATAAGCCTTTCATGCATAATTAATGATCTAAGTATTATTATTTATTATTTTTCGTGTAAGTTTGTAAGTTTAATCTCTAAAATATTATCAACAAAAACATTTCTTCATATATAATTGACTATTTTCTTCCCCTCTGTATTCCTCTTCTGGGAATTAAGAGAAACATATTTTCTCTCTACTATATGTCTAGCTTAGATTTTCATTTTACAATTACCACTCACATCCATAAACCTTTTAGAGAAGAATAGAAAAAGATGTAATATATTTTAAGTAATTAGGGCCAGGGTGGTGGGCGTGGACCTATATGTGTAGATAATTAAAGTTGTGTCAAATCATAACTAAATTAGTACTAATGATGGAGAATATGGAACTTTAGTAAACAAACAATCAATTACTAAATTGGAGGGATTAGTGAAAGAATAGAGGGGTTATTTTTTCTTAAGGCACTCTAATATAACAACTTTGGACTTGAAGCAAGTGGATTATTATGAAAATTGGAATCTAATGGATGAAAATTAGCAAGGTTTTGGGACCATGGAGTCTTAAAAGTAATCAAACATTTAATCATAAGGATAATAACCTCAGTTTGAAGTTAAGATGTAATTATTTGACCAGACATATCTAATGTACTAACCAAAGGATGAAGCATGATTATGTCAACTACTTACTGCAGACAATAATTCTTTTGTGTTTTGACAATCAATTTTGTGCTTTTGATTCATCCACACAATTACTAGAAACTAGTAACATGTTTGGTCCCTAATTAGAATTTGATTATATGAATTTTAACCAAAGTATATTTTATACTCAATTAGCATTTTGATATGATTGCTAAAAGTTTTGTATAGTTATGCACCAATATCTAGATCACCTGTAAACGTTCCCTATTACAGCTAGAAAATATGATTAAACAAGATATATCAAACTTACATACAGCTTACAGAGAGTATGATTCTGAGTAGAAGAATATAGTCCAACATTATTATTGTTGTTGTTTATTTTAATATGCTTTACTCGAGATGAGGATTTATTGAATATACCATCTTTTGAGAGGTAAGATCTACTTATACTGGAATCTTAATAATTTAGTTGACTGACTACTCGAACTTTCAACTTGTTGGTGAGGGTTACGACTCCCTGCTTTGTAATTTCTTCCTCATTTTCCAAACCATCAATTTCTTTTTTTTTTGAAAAAAAGATTTGGTATACATTTCTCTCTTCGAATCATTACATTAAATATGTTATTATTATTGTTACGTAAAATATATCCTCTATTCATGAACAAAACAAGATAACTCATAATTCTCCAAAAGATTTAAACTTTAGGACCCATTTATTACACGGGATAATTATTAGGTGTAATATCTCAGAATTAAAAAAATAAAATAAAATTTATATTACATTTAATATGCACTATAAATTTATTATGAGATTATAATTTAGTCCGCTTACCGAATAACCCATAAAAGTAATTGATAGCTTCTGTTACCCACCAACAAAGCTACAAAGGAGAAGCAACGATTGGGGAGCTAGAGTATATAGGAGTTATACCTTTAATTGTACTCATAACTTTTCGGATCTTTGTAATTTTTATTTAAAGAAATTCATTACAATATATTATAAATTATTAATTTAAAATTTATTAACTTAAATAGGCTAAAATCGTAATAATTGTGTACAAGAATTTTTAAATGTTTTGGATGAAAAGGAATAAATTATAGAGTTTTACTTTTTTGAAGAGAAGGGAGAGCTTGTGTTTTATTGGTTTTTCATTGGTTAATTAAAATGGGTTCATTTAATGCTATAAATTGATTGATAAAGAAAAGAAATGAATTGGGTAAATTTAATGCTTAAACTTACAAGTGTGATTAATTAGAAGAAATAAAATGAATTTGGTCCAATTTTTATGCTTAAACCTACGAGGCCCGCTTTTGGATTGGGTTGCAAACTTGAGTTTCATGTTTGAATCATTAGCATATATTAGCAGAAAAGAGTTGAAGATTTAAAGTCAGGCTCTTAAATGGATTAAATCAATTTTAGGCTTCAGGTGTCGGATTATTTATTTTAACTTCTCAAATTGGATTAATCTTTATTATTTGAACTTAAAATTACATCTGAACCAAAAAAACTTACAAAGTTACTTTATATGAGGGTTATGTCCTTGCGGTTGTGGTTTGCCGAACTGCCGAAAAAGATAACATACCTGAACAAGGTAGGGACATTGGAAGAAGAACTGACGAGAGTTTTCGACTTTTAATTCTGGGTTGGTTATTGAGAATTGAGAGGGTGAATGAGACAATTAAGTAAAAGACTCGAAGTACATTTTTAAATTAATTTATTAAAGTCAATAACAGTAATTAATTTTAAAAAAACGATGCATGAATTAAAAGATAAGCCAAGTGAACTAAAATTAAAAACATGCTAAGGAGGGTTGGAAAACCGCAACCTGGGGATCAAAGCATACCTCTTTGCCACTCGCACCACAAATTTCTTCACTTAGTGGGTGACACATTAAATATTAATAGTTTTTTCGTGTCTGTGTATATACCTATATATGGAGAGTTTCGATCGAAGTTAGGGGGTGAAGAGCAAATAAAGTTTCAAAAACAAATCCGGCTGCTAGTACAGAGTTAGCAAATGCTTATTTAGGGTAAGAAGGGGTAAAGAAAATGCCTCGAGCTAATGTTCGAATACTAGGTGCTACAGCGCTAAAATAACCCATACCATACTCTCATTTCACGTTGTTCCGTATATGAGCCGCCATTAACACTTTTTCTAATACTTTTTAAGCTAATCCCTTATTGTTTCACCCCCACAGACCTTACTAGATCCACCCTTGCACATTAGCAAATTAATTTTGCTGGCAAGGCAAGAATACGGGACAATTCGATAAGTTCTAGTTAATAAAATAAGTTTTATATATAATTTATTGAGCGGAAATTTTAATTATATTGAATGACTTGCTTTCTTATAAGATGTACTGATAATTAAACTATGATTAAATTTAATTATATTTTTCAACAATAATTTATAACATGTAACTTTTGTTAAAGTTAAAAAAAATATTATTTTGTGGATTATGAGATCAACAATGAGTAGAGATTTCTTTTAAAGAAAATAATTGAAAAACACAAACAAATTTTGCCACTAAATTGCATATTGTGATCAATTTAACTTGAAAATAGGCAAACATAATTCCTGAATAAAAGAAAATGATTCCTACAATTTACAAAGATTTCTTACGTGGGAAAAAAAGAAATTCTTATAAAAAGGCATAAAATTAAAAATAAATCTATAAATGACTGAAACCTTATTAAACACAATAAATCAAATGAATAGTGTCATATTTTACTAGTTTGTCGCAATCGATAAACGGTTCAACAACACAAATAGTATTTTTTACCCGAGACAAAATTTATAACACCTTGGATATATTTACAATATTTACAATAAAATACTCAAAATATTTTCTCAAAGTGGGGTTTGAAAGGGTATAATATATGTAATTCGTATTATTACCTCGAAGGTAAGGTAGAATTGTTGTTTTCGAAAGACCGCTGGCTCAAGATAAATAATAATTCAGAAAAAAATCTATAATACAAGAACAAAAAATAATAAAAAATAAAATAAAATAATATCAGAAGTAAGGCTACCACAAAGAATACTCCAAACAAGCTACTCGAAAAAACCACCACAAGTAAGCATTCCAACTTCTAACACGAAACACCAAATAAAACAAACCTACCTACTAACAAGCACGGACTCCAACATATTAATTTACCTCAATACATGTCCTCCACACCTTCGTATCTTATGTCATATTCTCCATAGACTATAACTGCTTCATATCATATTTAATCATTTTCCTTCAATACTTTTTCGATCTATCCCCTCGCTTGAAACAGTCTATTGTTAAACTCCTAGCTCATTAGTAAAACTATTTTACACCACTACTTATTCTCAGTGCACAACATAAATTTTGCTACTCTCTCTATTTTTTTTAAAAAAAAATACTATTTTTTAATTTTATTTAAAAAGAATAATTTTTTTCTATTTCTTAATTTTAACTTTTTACGTAATATGTTTAAGGCTATAAAATTAAAGGATGTTTGATATACTTAACGTAATTTAAATTTAAGATCATAAAATTCAAAATTTTTATATTTTTTTAAACTTCGTATCAAGTCAGTCTTTTTTAAACCGATGGAGTATAAGAATTTTCCAATAAAGAGGCTAACTTTTAAATTCTTTTTAAGGAGGGTTAGAAGTTCAAAATTATTGGCTAATTCATGTAAATTGCCCATTATAAAAGGAAGACGAACTAATTTTTTTCTCGTGTCATTCTACTGGACTCAACAGCAACTGCGAGCTAAACGAAACCCAATTTCATCATCAGTATCAGCCCGAGCCCAAAAGGTATCGGCGCATGGACTCTTCCACCGTAGACGGCGGCGCATCGCTTCCCTCCACCGGAACCGACGGTAAGAAACGCCGTGTCTCTTACTTCTACGAGCCAACTATCGGCGACTATTACTATGGCCAAGGTCATCCGATGAAGCCTCACCGTATTCGCATGGCTCACAATCTCATCGTACACTATTACCTTCACCGGCGTATGGAAATAAGCCGTCCTTTTCCTGCGGCTGCGGAGGATATCCGAAGGTTCCACTCGCCGGAGTATGTTGACTTCCTTTCTTCCGTTTCACCAGAAACTCTTCATGACCATACACACGCGCGTCATCTCAAAAGGTTTAATGTTGGTGAAGATTGCCCTGTTTTTGATGGACTTTTTGGATTTTGTCAAGCTTCTGCTGGTGGATCTATTGGTGCTGCTGTTAAGCTTAATCGGCAGGATGCTGATATAGCTATTAACTGGGCTGGTGGGCTCCACCATGCAAAGAAAAGTGAAGCTTCTGGATTTTGCTATGTCAATGATATCGTTCTTGGTATTCTTGAGCTCCTCAAAGTACACAGGGTATATACTTTTGCTTGCTGACATTCTCATTTTCATTTTCATTCTGCGCATGAGTAGGTCGTTAACATTCACATGTGGTGGTAAGGTCTGAGGTCAGCGTACACAATGTATATGCTGTACTTTGTGTTAAAAGTTTTTGAATTGCATTTGATTAGAGTGCTATAAAACTTCTACTATATGTTTTTGATGCTCAATTCTTTACTCTTTTACCAGTTCTTTGAAATAATAAGCTTAGAAATTCATGTTGCTCAATCCATATCTTCCTTCGAAGGTTTGAAAGTTATGTTTGTTTTACATATATCATTCCTTGTTTGTCTTATGCCTTCCGTCCCTATGTGGCACCTTTTGTATATTAAGATTCAAACAAGTCTGTAGTTGATCCTTAATTTTTCATATATTTTATCAACCGTCAAAATATAAGTTTTATTTTTAAAAAATTGAGATTTCGTGCCCAAATTTGAAGGTTAGACTTAAATTGTTTTACTCTTAAAATTCGAAAGGTCCCACATAAATTAGGATAGTTCTAGTTTCTAAATAAAAAATCTTGACAAGTTTAGGAGGTTGGTAATGTATTAAGCCTATATTTCCTGAGTACCTTTTAGAATGGATTTGGGGTGGGGTGGGGTAGGGGGATGTGCGTCTTCTTGAACCATGGAATAGACGCGATGATACCATCATGTACTCCTTAAGGATTCTTTGGGCTTTCTGTTGCTCCTCTACATTTTCAGAGGGTCTTCCAGGAATAGCCAATTCTACCTTCCAATTCTACCTCCACGAGGTAGGATTGAGGTTTACGTACATGGTCGGAGCCACCCTTTACGAAGGGTGGTCATGCGCACATGCTTCGTCGAAAAATTATGTTGTGTATAGAGGTTAAATGCTAGTTATTATGAGTGTACATTTAACTTTGCACACCTTTAACACAATTGAGAAGAAAATTTGCACGCCCTTCGTCAAATTCCTAGCTCCGCCACTGTCTACGTACATTCTCCCCTCCCCACACACTACTTGGATTACACTAGGTATGTTGTTACTTGTCTACATCTAGTAATAGAAATTTCGGTATTAATATGGTATGTAACCCTTGCGGTCTGGCCCTTCCCAGGGCTCGAGCTTAGCGGGAGCTTTGGTATTACTGGGCTGCCCTCTAATATGGTATATGACCATTCCCTTGTGTATAAGTCTCTGGCAAACCATTTTGAGGAGGGTGAAGCCTACTAAAGTTAAGCACTATGTCCATAATTCATATCCTTGTTGATGGTGGTTCCTATTGTAGCTTTTGGTGTAACTTCAGAGAAATGTGATGTTAAGGGAATAAAGGGTAAAGACTGTCTTTAAGAGTAATTAAAGGTATGGAAGCTTGCAAATGAACATTTAATTTTCCCAAAGCTTTGCTGGAGAAATATGAGAATGCGTCCTTGTTATCCTTGTATTAACTGGGACAGATCTTTTCCATCTCTATGGAAGCATTTAGCAAATCAAAAGAAATATTGACATGCTCAACCTCAAGTTGCCATCTAGTTCCAACTGTATGTACACATTATTTCTTAGGAACTCCTCTTGTTTTACAACTACTTACTAATTACTAGGTTTAAGTACTAATCTGGAAGATTTCTAGGAAGTGGAACTTAGTTCATCTTGAACACTAGTTATTTTTCTCCTGATCAAATCGGAATAATTGTTGTACGATCGCTGTTGCATACAAATTATTAACTATAGCTTTGCTGCATCTCTTCATTTGATTCACTTTATTGCCTTGATTAGAGCTTGTTCCAAGTTACTGTTCCTCTGAAATGCTGAGTGTTGCTCTGCAGCGTGTATTGTATATAGACATTGATATTCACCACGGTGATGGTGTTGAGGAGGCTTTTTTCACCACAGATAGAGTTATGACAGTGTCTTTCCATAAGTTTGGCGACTTCTTTCCTGGTACGGGGCACATCAAAGACATTGGTGCAAATCAAGGGAAGTACTATGCCCTAAATGTCCCATTGAATGATGGGATGGATGATGA
>JBDJHY010000097.1:15244123-15260122 GCA_039654485.1 Withania somnifera | reverse complement strand
GAATATCGTGTATTTCCCAGGTATAAAAGTACTAGAAATGACGTGTTCATCGAGAGATTATGACATGTGTAAAGAAACAGCGGGAGTGAATTGAAACGATAAAAATAAAAAGACAAGAAAACTAGATGAGGTGAAATCCCGCCTATTTCGTTTCACAGAGGTTATCCGATACAATAAATTCACTTCAGATCCTTCATACCAAACACGTCCTGGGCTTACGAGGCTAAATATAAAAGATACCAACTCAATAAGTATGGGTCATATCGACCTCAGACAACATCACCTCGGCAACTGGAAGCCAGGAGAAAAAACATCAATCTTGGGCACAAGATATCAACAAAAAAAATCAAGTAATGATTTACCACTTAGGTCTTCCAACCTCAGACAAAACAGGCTGAAGTAACATTTAGCAGGTGCACAGTTCACCTCAGTACGAGTTACCTCAGCACATTACTTATTATAAGAGTAGACTCAAAAAGTCCCCGAAAAATAGATCGGCCAAAACACCATGGCTCTACGAATCATTTCGGTAAACAACCTCAGAAAGACTCAGTTCACCCCTACTCTACGGGTTCAGTCAAACGACATGAACATACATCTCGATTTTCAAAGGGGGAACCAGTGTAGAATAACGGTAGTAATTATTATTAATACCATAAATAACTAATTGCTATTAATGCCGTTGAACAATTATAATTACAATGAAAGGGAAAATTACCACTGCGGAGGTTACTCCCTATTTACAACACCACTAATATGGCTGCGGAGGTTACTTCCTATTTACAACACCTACCAATGTGGCCGTTACAAGAGACCTGTATAAAAGCCAGAAAGCAGGAAGACAAAGGTACGTTCACTATACTATTTACGCACAATACTCATATACTCTTCAGAAGCTTATTACTAACTTAAGCATCACAGAATTACCCCAGAGACAACTATCTTTTATTATAAGGTAGATTTGTTAGTATAGTTGTTGGTGATCTTTTGATATTCATCAACTAATAACCTAAACATGGAATCCCTATTTCTTCTTGACCACTCCCAGAAAATAAAACCAAAAAAAATATAAGGTTTGACCACCAGCCTTCTTCTTCACACTCGTTAAGCCCTCTTTCGTCAATGAATGGAGAGAGTGTGAGAGATCGACAACTTAGGGAGAAAGAGTGAGAGGTCGAGAATGCTAGAGAGAAAGAGCAGTCACCATTGTTATATTTGAAAAAGAAAATATAAAGTAATAAATGATAAATATTTTTTGAATATGGTATATTTAGGTAAGTTACCCTAAATATAATAACCTCGGGCCCACACCTATCTCCTAGATCTCAAACAACCAGACATAACTCTGAGACTAATCCTGACCCCCAACCTTGAGACCCGACTAGACCCCGACTCGGACCTAACACCCGACTAGACCTGACCCGAGATCCATACTATGATATGACCTTACAGAGGCCTTACCTCAAGACCTAATCTTGAGATCTAATCCCGACCCTAAGATTAAACTCAACCCGATCCAGCCTATAATTTAGTAGGTCTTGAGCGTGGGGGTCGGGGTTTGGTCTTATGTTGCTTGGTGGTTGAATCCCATTCAATTCAAGGTTGGGGCAATGTTTTAGTTGGAGTCGGGAGGGTCTTGAATCAAGCACCAATGAGTAAGTCATGTCTTAGGTCGTCAGGTTTCATATCATAAAATCTCGACTCGAGTTTTGAGTCAGTCAAGGGCAAGCGAGTTGCATCACGAGACAGGTTGGGGGGCTACGGTTCATCGAGGGCATTTGGGATTAAGTTATACGTGTCAGACTGTTCAGTTTACCCGGAAAGACTGGCCTATTAAGTCTCAGACTGACCGAACTAGCCCACTGCAAACTCGAAATGGACTGGTACAATAATCGGTTCAAATAGAACCGGCCCGGTGTTAAATAAATAAAATTTTTTAAGTTTTATAGCCGTTGGCCCTGCTTCGTTTTGGACTGTTATTGGGCCCCGTGATCATTGCCCAATGGTCCAACAACGACTATTTTGCTAATTTTTTTAAAAAAATTATTTCAATTTTTTTTAGAAATACCACTTCAATTTTCATGATAATTCTCTCAATCTCTCTTAGTATTTCTCCTAAAAAGTATTTTAATTATTTCTAATTAATTTTTTAATTTATTATTTTGCAATTATTAGTAACATCAAGTGATTAAGTGAAGTTTTCAACTTTCAAGTATTCAATTGAGCAATTACTTCGGCAGTTTGGTATAATCGTTCCATCTCTTATTTTTAATTTTTTAATTTTCTAATTTATTTTTATTTGAAATTATATTACTTTTTGTGCTTTTAAATTTTACTATTATAATTTTCATTATGGGTAGATTAAGAAAATGGGTAAAAGTGTTAAAAATTTGTGTTCCGGAAGTAGTCCGAGTAACAATAAGAAAATATATTCCATTAGTACTAGAAATTATAATCGTATGTCTGCCCCTCAACCTAATATTGCTAGTGAACCTGAACAAGAATTTGAATATGGTGGGAGTGGGGGTATGCATCATATGAATTATACGGAGTTGCAAGAAAATTACGGAATAGAAAAAGATAATGAATTAGAAAAGGGATGTTATTATTAATCTTGATGAGTTCAATTATAATGATGATGATGATGATAATATTAATAATCAGAATTTCAACGCTCCGTCCCATTAATATGTTAATTTTTCTCCTAAACCTCATAGAAAACCTAGAAAAAATAGTATTGTATGAATTTTTTTTGAAAATATAACAGGAGCTGAGATTGTCAGATGCGTTATATGTAAGCAAGTATTTTTGCATAAGAAAGGGGGGAGGGGATAATGCAGGGGGGGACAAGTACTGTGACGAGACATTGTAGAACTAAACATAAAGTAGAATGAGACAAAGTAACTGGTGTTAAGAAAGACAGATTGAATCAGGGTAGATTAAATCCAAAAAATTGGTAAATTAATTCAAAACTATAATAAAGCACAAGTCTTTTTAGAAATAGTTAGAATAATAGTTGTAGGTTGTTTGCCTTTCACTTTTGTTTCTTCTGATGCAATTGTTTTTTATATACAAAACTTTATAACTCAATGTTTGTCGGTATTCCTAAAAGTAAATGTTGGTCAGATATTTTTAGATTACTCATATAATATGCATTTTATTTATGTACCTTATTTCTTAATCTTCCATTAGAGTTTCTCTAACTTCCAGTCTTGGTCGTGCTGTAAATCGAAATGATTATTTAACTGTTATTTGTTACTGGATAGATAGTAATTTTATAATTCAAAAATGGATTTTAGCTTTTCTATATGATGAAAATAGTAGGCATGACGCAAAATTTATTTCAGACACAATTACTAATGTTGTTAATTATTATAATATGTATGGTAAAATTTTAGATGTAGCTTTTGACAATTCATCTAATAACACCGTCTTTATTGAGACGTTAAAAAGATCACTTTCTCCATCACTTGAAGATATTTTTCATAGGTGTGCTTGTCATATATATATAATTTAATTGTTAATGACGGTCTTGCTTTTTTTGAACCTATACTTGAAAAATTAAGACTTGTAGTAGGATTATTCAAGGTAACAATAAAAAGGTTAGACTTGTAAAATTTAAAGTAAAATGTGCACAGTTTAATCTGAAACCTAGATTAATGCCCGAAGAAATAAAAACTAGGTGGAATTCAACTTATTTATTTTTAAAAACTTGTTATGGATATAGAAAGTCCATTAGTGATACTTTTTTACCAACTTTGTTAAATCACCTGATCATATATTATAAAATTTGGATTAAGCCCTAATTAGAGAAGTACAAGTATTTTTAGAAATTTTTTACAATGCTACTAACGTATTTTCATCTCAATATTATCCTATTGTTTGTTCTATTCCGCCTTATGTAGCTAAAATATCTCTATTGTTTTTTGAATGTAAGCTTAAGAAATGCGGTTTCGAAGATGCTATTGGCTCAATGCTTGAAAATTTTTAAAAATATTTTTTTCAATGCCCCTTATTTACTTAATTGGTGTTATATTAAACTCTTCTTTAAAACAGACATCAAAGGTTGGACTTTGTACACAACTTTGTAAATCTCTATTTTTTATATATAATCCACTATTTTCTTCCCCTCTTTACTCCTCTTCTGGGCATTATGAGAAAAAAAATTTCTGTCTACCATATACCTTAATGTAGATTTTCATTTTAGAGAAGCTAGCTACATAGATTTGAGATTGAAAAGAAAAAGGAAAAGAAAATCAGATCTAATATATTTAAAGTAATTAGGGCCAGAGGTGGACCTATATTTGTAAATAATTGAAGTAGTTGTCAAATCATAACTAAATTGGTATTGATGATGAATAATATGAAACTTTGGTAAACAAACAATCAATTACTAAATTGGATTGATTAGTGAAAGAACGGAGGGGATTTTTCTTCTTAAGGCACTCTAATATAACAACTTTGGACTTGAAGCAAGTGGATTATTATGAAAAATGGAAGATAATGGATGAAAATTAACAAGGCTTTGGGACCATGGAATCTTAAAAGTAATCAAACTTTTTAATATAAGGATATATAATAACCTTAGTTTGAAGTTAAGATGTAATTATTTGATGTACTAACCAAAGGATGAAGAATGATTATGTCAACTACTTACTGCATACAATAATTCTTTTTTTTTTTTTTTTTGTTTTTGACACTCAGTTTTGTGTTTTTGATTCATGCACATAATTTCTTTTCGAGTGATTTGCTTGGAACTACTAACATGCTTGGTCCAAAATTAGTCTTTTATTATATGACTTTTATGCAAGAATTTAGTTAAAGTATAATTTATACTCAATTACCATGTTGATATTATTCCTAATAGTTTTATATAGTTACATGTTCCAATATCTAGATCCACTGCAAATGTTTCCTATTAGAGCTAGAGAAAATATGATTAGGCAAGACATATAATATCTATATGTAGATTTTAGTGGATATGACTTTAAATAGAAGAATATGAATATCGAAAATTAGCTAAAAGGTTAGTAGGTAGTCAAATATTGTTTAGTTTTTTTTTTATTCTTTTAATTGTTATTGTTATTGTTGTTGTTATTGTTGCTGCTATATTTTTTTTTCATATCTGCTATGATGTGCTTTACTCGAGCTGAGGATCTATTGAATAACATCTACTTTTTGAAATAAAGGTAAAATCTACGGAAACGGGGAATCTAAATAGTTCAGCTGATTGGGTACTCGAACTCCTACCTTGTTGGTGAGGGTTCGACTCCCTGCCTTGTAAATCTCCTTTTATATTCACATTTCCCTATGTTATTCTCTCCAGACCATTACGCTGAAATGTTATTATTGTTTTTATATAAGTATACCCTCTATTCATGAACTAGACAGGATTTCGCCTTAATTCGCCAAAAGTTTTAAATTTTAGGGCTCGTTTGTTACGTAGGATAAGGTGTGATATCTCAAAATTTAAGTTTGACATAAAATTTATACCGCGTTTAATAGATGATATAAATTAACATGAGATTATAATTTAGTCCACGTACTATGAAGTCAAAATCAACACTCCACACCTTGACTTATTATTTAACATATGAGGACCTGAGTACACCACTTCGTTGTTCCACTTCAATTTCACCTCCCTAAACCCTATCTTAGAGGAAATATGGTTGGTTATCTCAAATACATTAGTGACAGTATCTAACATTAATGACTAGTAGTTGATCGACATAAATTCAATAGCTGCCTATTCTTTTGTGACAGAACAAGGCATTCTTGCCAAGACATTTTGACTACACCTTTGCATGACCCTTAAAGTAATTATTGGCTTCTATTACCTACAAACAAATCCACAAAGGAGGAATTGTAACTGCGGAGCTAGAATATATAGGATTTATGCCTTTTATCGAAGTAGCTTTGATTCAAATCTTATAGTTAGTTTTAAAAATTCATTAAATATATATATAAATTATTAGTTTGTAATTCGATAATTCAAATAGACTAGTTGAATTTTGTAAATTTTAAATTCTTGCTCTGTAATAATTGTGTACATGAACTTTTAAAGATGTTTTGGATGAAAATGAAAAGAGATTTGCCTTGTTGAAAAGAAAGGAGAGATTGTTTTCATTGTTTTTTTGATTGATTAGGAAACGAAATGAATTTGGTTAATTTGTTGTTAAAACCTACAGGGTGATTAATAAGGAAAGTAAATGAATTGGGTAAATTTGATGTTAAAACCTACAAGGCCTCCTTTTGGATTGGGTTGCAACTTTTCGTCCATAGCCTGTGTGTAACTTGAGTTTTATGTTTGAATTGTTAGCAACTTAATTTTGCCCCCAAGGGAAGAACTCGAAACATTTCAAATAAGAAAGTCATTCAATGTAATTAAAGTTTTCTCTCAACAAGTAATTTTTGCCGCTAAATCACACAAGTTATGATCCATTGAAGGCGGACATACCATTTGAATAGATGAAAATGATTTCTATAAAGATCTCTTACATGCATGAAGAAAACTTATAAAAAGACATAAAATTTAAAATGAATTTATACACAATAAATTGAATGAATAGCATTTGATCTTACTAGTTTGCCACAGTCGACAAACAGTTTAGCATCACAAATAATATTTTGCATACGAGACGAAATTTATAGCCCATTAAAAATATTTATTGTATCTGATTTATTGAAATATGTCAAAGCTCTAACCTCGTGAGTAAAATTGTCTACATTGGGTCAAGGCCGCACGAGTTTAAAATGCGTCACCAAAATTCAAAGTTTGCTTTTTTATATACCCAATATCTCTTTTATATTTTATTGATGTGTGATTTTCTAAGGTGTTACATACACCCTTTCTTAGGAATTCAACGTCTTCGCTAAGATTTGTTTTACCATCGTTCAAAACTGCACGTGAAGTGGCTTTGATACTATACTTGTCACAACCCAGTTCACTAGTGGTATTCTTTTTTATATATATCCAACATCTATCCGGTATTTTATCAATGTGGAATTTTCCTTGAAGTAGAGGCTAATTTTTAAATTCTTTTTAAGTAGGGTTAGAAGTTCAAAACTATTGGCTAATTCTTGTAAATTTGCCCTTACAAAATGAGACGTGACTAATATTTCTCGTGGACTCGACAGTGACTGCGAGCGAGCAAAACGAAACCCAGTTTCATCATCAGTATCAGTGAGCCCAGAAAGTACCGGCCATGGACTCTTCCACCGTAGACGGCGGTGCATCGCTTCCATCCACCGGCACTGACGCTAAGAAACGCCGTGTCTCTTACTTCTACGAGGCAACTATCGGCGATTATTACTACGGCCAAGGTCATCCGATGAGGCCTCATCGTATTCGCATGGCACACAATCTCATTGTACACTATTACCTTCACCGGCGTATGGAAATCAGCCGCCCTTTTCCGGCGGATGCGGAGGACATCCGCCGGTTCCCCTCGCCGGAGTATGTCGACTTCCTCTCTTCCGTTTCACCGGAAACTCTTCATGACCATACACACGCGCGTCATCTCAAAAGGTTTAATGTTGGTGAAGATTGCCCTGTTTTTGATGGACTTTTTGGGTTTTGTCAAGCTTCTGCTGGTGCATCTATTGGTGCTGCTGTTAAGCTTAATCGACAGGATGCTGATATTGCTATCAACTGGGCTGGTGGGCTCCACCATGCAAAGAAAAGTGAAGCTTCTGGATTTTGCTATG
This sequence comes from Withania somnifera, assembly GCA_039654485.1. NCBI lineage: Eukaryota > Viridiplantae > Streptophyta > Magnoliopsida > Solanales > Solanaceae > Withania > Withania somnifera. The sequence continues at coordinate 15,252,415 of JBDJHY010000097.1, read as the reverse complement.
TCAATGATATCGTTCTCGGTATTCTTGAGCTTCTCAAAGTACACAGGGTATATATTTTTACTTGCTAATATTCTCGTTTTCATTTTTCATTTTGCACTCGAGTGGTTGTGATAAGGTATGTATATGCTGAACTTTGTGTTGAAGTTTTTGAAATTGTATTTGATTAGAGTGCTATAATTATATGTTTCTTATGCTTAACTATTTACTCTTCCTAATCAATTCTTTATAATGATAAGCTTAGAGATACATGTTCCACGATCCATAACTTCCTTTAAAGGTTTGAAAGTTGTATTTGTTTTTATATATGTTCCTTTTCTGTCTTGTGGTGATGCTCCTTACGTCATTACGTGGCACCTTTCGAATTCAAACAAGTCTTTCTTGATCGTTATTTTTTCATTTGTTTTTTGAAATATCTTGAATTGTTAATCATTGGACTTATAGTGATTTTTTTGTAGTTTTTAAATATATAAATTTTATTTTAAAAGAATTTGAAAATTCCATGCCCAAATTCAAGGTCAAACTTTAATTGTTTGACTTTTGAAATTGAGTAGTCCCACATAAATTAGGACAGAGGGAGTATATACTTGTGGCTTACTACATAGCTTGTCTTGATATTCCATTTAAACACTCGAATTAAGTGTTGTTCAAATTGAACACCTCAACTCTTTATATAGTGTTCCAGTTAGACATTTTTGGTTCAAATTTAGAAAAAATATTTGCACTTGTTTCATTTATCTATTAGATAGTTAAATTAATTTTAATTATTTAAAACATGTCAATCTCATTTAATTTTACGGATCAACCTAACTAGAAAATGTCAGGTTATTTAAGGCTTATTGAGGTGAGGGCATATAATTAAAGGACGTGGTAGATTTAACTACCAAGTGAGTTTAAGTGGAAAAAATTTCAAAATTAGAACCGGAGTGCCCAATTGGAACATTTATTAGGAGTCCAGGTTTTCAATTGAAAAAGCCTAGTCAAGAGTCTAAATGGAATATCTTGACAAATTTAAGGCACTGGTTATGCATTAAGGCCTAATTTGTTTTCACTAAAATTAAGAGGTCTAAATTTGAAGGTACACCTGAATGATTAAGGTGTTGTCTTTAGATTTAAACACTGAATGATTAAAACTGTTTATTTTTCAATATTTGAAGGTGCAAAAATTTATTTATTTGTAAACATAATAAATATACAATTTAAATAAAATTGATTATCAGAAAAGTATAAATTTAATAAAATAAGATTATTATTTAATAAAAAATAAATATTTATATTCGCTAGTGACGGTGGAGACGATTTGTAATAGTGGTGGTTGTAGTAATGGTTAGTGTTATGGCTACTAACCATGGTGACGATAGTTGTGCTAGTGGTGATAATTGGTGTTGTCGTGACCGTCGTGATGATGGTGATTGGTATTAGTGGTGATGGATGTGATGGTAAAGTTGGCTTACGATAGTAGTTGGCGGTGTTGATGATGACGGTTGCGAAAGAATGTGTGGTGGTTGACAAGATGTTGGTGGTAGTTGTTAGTAGTGCTAGTTGTGATGGTGAAGGTAAACGGATTGACAATAGTGGTGGTGGAAATGGCGGTAACAGTAACGATGGTGGTGGAGGTAGCAGTGACATTGACAATATTGGTGATGGCGGTTGAAGAATGTGGTGGTTGACATGTGTTAGTAGTAGTTAGCGATGGTTCTAGTTGTGATGGTGTAGTTAGTTGGTGGTAGGAATTGGTCTCAGTTATGGTAATTATCGATACTGATGGTGGAGGTGGTGGCACCAACGGTGGTGGTGGTGACAATAAATATACTTATAATGATAGAGGTGGTAGATATGTATCGACTAATATTAGTGGTTAGTAGCGGTGATATGGTAGTTGTAATGGCAGATGTGGTTGGTGGTTGGCAACGGTAATGACGTCTAACATGATGGTGGTGGTTTTGATGGCAAAGGTGGTTAGTAATGATGGCCGGTGATTGCGGATAGAGTGATGGTAAATATTATCCAGTATCTCTTAACGAGATTAAGACTTTATTCCGAATCTTAATCATTAAGACTTATTTAGATCGATTAAGTGACTAGGTCTTAATGAAAACAAATGCACTTAGTGGTTTAAGGTCCGAGCTATTCAGATTTAGATCTACATTAAGTGCAAACAAATGAAGCTTAAGCCTATATCTCCACCATTTAGAATGGATTTGGGATATGGAATAGTAGTGATGATACCATCATGTACTCCTTAAGGGTGATTTTGGCTTTCTGTTGCCTGTCTACATTTGCCAAGGGTCTTTCAGAAACAGTCACTCTAACTCCTCGTCCCCTAGGTAGGATTGAGGTGGTCTATGTACACTCTCCCCTCTCTGCACTCCACTTGTGGGATTACATTGGGTATGTTGTCTACATTTAGTAATAGAAATTTTGTTGTCAATATGGTATGTAACCCTTGCGGTCCGGCCTTCTTTGGGTTCGAGCTTAGCGGAAGCTTTGATTTACCAGGCTGCCTTTTAATATGATATGTGACCCTTCCCTTGTGTATAAGTTTCTGGTAAACCATTTTGAGGAGGCTGAAGCCTGCTAAAGTTAAGCATTTGATGTCCACAATTTTTATCCTTGTTGATTGGTTGGTTCAAATTGTAGCTTTTGGTGTAACTTCAGAGAAATGTGATGTTAAGGGGATAAAGGGTACGGACTGTCTTTAAAAGTAATTAAAGGTATGGAGGCTTGCAAATGAACTGTTAATTTTGCCAAATATAGCTTTGCAGCATCTTGTCATTTGATTCACTTTCTTGCCTTGATTAGAGCTTGTTCTGAGTTACTGTTCCTCTGAAATGCTGAGTGTTACTCTGCAGCGTGTATTGTATATAGACATTGATATTCACCATGGTGATGGTGTTGAGGAGGCCTTTTTCACCACTGATAGAGTTATGACAGTGTCTTTCCATAAGTTTGGGGACTTCTTTCCTGGTACGGGACACATCAAAGACATTGGTGCAAATCAAGGGAAGTACTATGCCCTAAATGTCCCATTGAATGATGGGATGGATGATGAAAGTTTCGGTAGACTATTTCGTCCCATAATACAAAAAGTCATGGAGGTCTACCAACCTGATGCTGTTGTTCTTCAATGTGGGGCTGATTCACTGGCTGGAGACAGGTTGGGTTGCTTCAACTTGTCTGTCAAGGGCCATGCCGATTGCCTTAGATACCTCAGATCCTTCAATGTCCCTCTGATGGTATTGGGTGGTGGAGGCTATACTATCAGAAATGTAGCTAGGTGCTGGACCTATGAGGTCTCTCTCACATCTTCCCATCTTGTTCTTTTGCGCCCGCCTTTCAGATTCTCTACTATTACTACTATTTGTTTAAGAATATATGCTAAGTTTCAACTGCTTTCTTTTGTTGCAGACAGCAGTTGCAGTTGGGGTAGAACCTGAAAATAAATTGCCTTACAATGAATATTATGAGTATTTTGGCCCAGATTATACTCTTCATGTTCAACCAAACCCCATGGAGAATCAAAATTCACCTAGAGATCTGGAGAAAATCAGGTAATGTTACTGCTGTACTACTTTTGTAGTTTTGAGGCTTTCCCATCGGCAGCTGTCACAAATGCTAATCTGATGTATTTTCTAAGTTGTGTTAGTCATACATCCTTTTGAGTGCATTTTATGTATTCTTTGGCACTGAACAAAATGATATTGATTGTGTCTTACTTTTCGACAGGTGACATAAGTTGGTAGTAAATTAGACCTGATACTCGTCCATCAAATTGATGACTCAGTGATGTATATGAGAAGCATTCTGTTTTTCCTGTCTGTAACTAGATTATACTAGTGTAATACATTCCTAATAGGAGCAAGAGTATCTGTTGATTCTGTTTATTTTTTGTTAATGATGGACAACTATTTATTCTTTAAACATTTTCTTTTGAAATATTATGCTGAGAAATACATTTTCTCTCTATCCATAAGTTCTTCACATTCTTCTTCGAGCAACTGCTGAACTTGGACAATTGTTCCCTCTTCCCCTTTTTCTTCTATAGAGCAAATAGACAATTCTTTAGATGTTACTTGACATAAATACTTGGTGGCTGCAGGAACATACTGCTTGAGCAACTCTCACAGTTACCTCATGCACCGAGTGTGCCATTTCAAACCACTCCTTCTACAACAGAAGTTCCAGCGGCGGTTAGTGGCGCCTTCATCATTAAATTTCTACATATATAGCCCCATCTTATACTAGAACTTCTGATTGCAGAAAGAGGAAAATATGGATCGAAGGCCAAAACCACGGATTTGGAATGGTGAGGGTTATGAGTCTGACGCTGATGAAGATGAGAAACCTAGACAACGAAGTTCAGATAGCAATCTTACTCATGTAGAATCATCTGACACGAGGTATGGCCTCAAGTTGCTTGAAGTACCTTTGTGTGAAGTTTAAATATGTGTGCGCTTTTATCAAAAACGAGGAACACCTGCTTGTTTGGGTGTGACATCACATTTTTGGGAAGTCTACTTTCTAAGATACTGGTATTGGCTGTATGTTTACTGGTTTGCACTTAATTTTTAATGTGCAAACGAATGTTGTGAGACCAATTTCGTAGGAGATTTGGATTAAAGAGCCATGGCTTGTGATGCAGGGATGCTGGTGACCAAGCCAATGCTGACGACATGGTTGATGATCATCCCTAGTTCAAAGCTCTTCTACATCTTCCCAAATGCAATGACTGATGATTTTTCTGGGTTGAAAGTACAAGCCCTGATCTTTTGACCTTCCTCTCTCATGAGCATTTGTTCTTACGTCTGTTATGCTGAAAACGGAACTAGAAAAATGAGTTATCATACATGGGAAAACGTGCTTGGAAATGGCTATGCCTATTGTGGCTGAGCTCCAGTTTTGTATGTGTTACAAGATAACGTTGTAGATTGTAGCTGGTTGGTTTTAGATTAGTGATTGATGAGTTAAATGCAAGAAGTGGGAGTCGTAATGCTGTCCTCGTAAATGGACTGCTGCAAGACAAAGCAGACAGGGCACACTTTGTTCCAATGGATACTGCTGATAAGACAATTTAAGAGGTGTTCATGTTGTTTTGTGGATTTATCCTTGTACTTTTTAGACGGTTCCAGTTTCATTTCTTCTTTAAACTAGATTGTCGATAGGCTTTTGGTTCTTTACTCTTTTGGAGTTTTGGTTCCTTAAAATAGAGGGTGGTGATCGCCGAGAAGTCCTCTTAAGTATCATTTAGCCGCTATTAATGTTTTAATAATTTAGGCAACGTGGTTCTTTGCTTACTCTTTCAAGATATATTTCTTTTGAGTATGTCGACGATGATGTTTGCGCATCGTATTTGAATGGTTGGGTAAAATGGACTCTTGCTTTTGGGTAGTGTGCGATAAGAATGTGTTATCAAGGCAACTGGGTACTCTGAAATGATCTTAACCAAGAAGGTAGGGAGGTTGTGGACTAAGGTAGACTATTTAGTGTTCACGAGGTATCTTATTTTTCATTATTATTATTACATGTTGCTTCATTTGTTTTATTTATCTTGCTATTTTGTTGTAAGTGATTTTCTTGTCAATTCTACTTCTTTTAAGGAGAGGATATATTAAAAGCTACCTTTCCAACACTAGAAGAGCAAATAAGCAACAAGCTACATTAGTCGAGAGAAAGGAACTCCTTTTCTTTGAATGTCTTTGGCAGATTTTCGTTATTGTCCATCATAGTTTGCAAATCGATTTTCTTTCCTCTAAATGTGCTTACCAACATCTTTGTTGGCTTCAAGTAGATACTTTAGCCCTGAAAAATATAACATTATATGCCCTTTTTAAAAAACTTTGACAAGAAGAAGATAATCTATTTTCAATGTCAATTCTTTGTATCTCACGTCTTTATTCTGTTTTAGTCCTCATTTGGTGCTTCATAATTCTACAAAGAGGTTCGGAATAGGCTTTTTTCAAGATACATTAAGGACGTGACAGAGGCTCCTTGATTGTCTGAAAACTTGTATCTATCTTTCCTTGATGTAAATCATTAAGCAATTACAAATTTACGTATATTTATTATAAAAAAGATTGCCAAGAACAAAATGCTAAAACTTCGAAATTCCTATACTGCAACACGGCAAAGTGGCATCTTTTCCTTTTTTGTTTCTGTAAAATTACTTATTATTTAAATTGACTTATTTTAAGTATTTTAAAGTTGAGACATTTTTTCAAATATTTTTATAGCATTTGAAGGGCGTGGAGGTTTGATAAGGGTGTAGAGAACGCGTATAAAATATATAAGACTAGTTGGATACGAATATTATTTTACCTTTTGAAAATTTAAGCTAGTTTGTATTTGTGGTTATACTAATCCTAATATTGTAGTCCTCTGCTTTTGATATATATATAAATATCATAGTCTCTGGTTATTGTATTTCGATTATTATACTTTTTGTTGGTGTTCTTATTTTTTTTATTGTAGACTTTTGCACTGCTTCCTTATCAATTATTTATATTTTTTCACTATTTTCTTCCTTTTTAAACTTGAATTTGCTTGGTTGAGTAAAAGATATTTCAAAAACTCGTGACCCCACAAATTAACACATCCAAGCAGCCTCTAATTATACTGCAACCGGCTGTCTCATGACCTCTTGTGCAAACAACATTTAGAGAGGTGCCATGAATTGAGTTGCACCACTAAACTTCAAAACCTCCGTCCAAATCCAAAACTCCCTTCAATGTCACCTCCTTTCCTCTTCCCTAACCACAATCTTCAAAATCCACCACAAACCTCAAATTCCCTCAACTCTCCAATCCCGCCAAACCGAAGGTTCAAATCACAAAAACATCACACCCACAATCCAACAACAACAAAATGATGATGGCATCCCTATTGAACATGTCAAATTCAAGTCTAGATACAACTACATCCGTGTTCTAGAAGAGCCGACCACCCATTTTCTGGTTCCCGTCTTCTTCTTCTTCTAGACAGACCTGGTAACATCCACAACATATCAATCCTCTTCAAGTCATTCACCAACGCTTCTTTTTTTTCCAATATTACCACCTGGGCCATTAGGAATTCTCGGGTTCGGAGCTGGGTCAGTTGCAAAACTCATTCTTGAAACGTACCCACATGGTATTATCATGGATAGAAAGAATTCTATCATCCAGCCGAATCTGGGCTCTGATAATCAATTGTTGGGCTCAGATCAGCACAAAGATATTATGTCGCTTTGGGTCAAGCCCGCACAATTTTTTCAAAAAGCCTCACAACGTTAAAAGATACTACCAATGTGAAGTTTGACTTTGAGTCAAGTTCGCACGATTTTTGCAAAATCCTCACACCGTCAAAAATCCTACACCCTACATGATTCTCAATCTTTTCAGCTATTAGTGTGCTACTTTTATTCACATATCCAATAATTTCTCCCTCATACTAAGTTTTATATGTCTCAATACCATAATTCATGGGTCATTGAGATTCAGTGTGCCACCTACATCAAATTATTACGGCAATCGAAGCTCGTAACTAGCTTCTTCTTATGTGTGCATCTCCTAAGCAAACTGAGCTCTGCACTTTATCACTCTGTCACATTACCATACTCGTCTCGCACTCTAATATCAATTGTTGAGCTCAGATAAGCCTAAAGATACTCTTAGATATTATTAGCTTGGGGCCAAACCCGCATGATTTTTTCCAAAAGCCTTTTAGATCCTACAACTTATATCCTATACCTTTTCCCAAACTCTTTCAGTTATCAACGTGAACTTTGTTCGCACATCCAAATTTAGGGCTTACAGTAGATAGATTTGTTCAGTAAAGGGTGTTTGATACCTGAGCTTCAAGACTAAAAACATGGAAGAAATTGAAGAAAGATGTGTTGAGCCAGAGAATGTAGGGAACGATGGGAAAGTGATAATGGAAGAGACATTAGAGGCAGTTAATAGGGTTTTTGAAGGAGAGGTTTTTTGTTGAATCTTGGAAATAGTTAAGCAAGAAGTTACTGGTGGTGCTGGATCGCCTGATTTGGAGCAACGGAGGGTGTCTTTGCTAAGGCTTTGCCGTTTTATGTCGCTAGGTGGAAGAAATAAGGTGGAGGATAATAAAATGTAATTTTTAAGCTAGGGCTATTTGTTTTTGCTTTGAGTTATTGTGTAGACATCAAAACATTTCTTACATTGGTCAATCATTGTCTCTGCTGATTGTCTATCTAAATTTTAATCTGTTCAAATTCATATGTTTTAATACTCTCCTAATTTTTTTCTTTTCTCTACCCTCGAGTTTAAAATTCTTTGTAAATTATAA
>JBDJHY010000097.1:15179441-15192144 GCA_039654485.1 Withania somnifera | reverse complement strand
GAAAAAGCTTTCTACGAAAACTGCTCATCTTCTCCAACAATGATAAAGGGTCTTTTGGTTCTCTGGTTGATTGTGTAGGCTGTGGGCTTCTGTCGAAAATGAAAAGGAAAAAGGATGTGAGTGTTAATTGTAGCAACCACAATAGCATAGCCAAGTTATTGGAAGTATTGATGGTAGCTTTGAGAAATTGTGGCCTAGATGATAACTTTGAAAAATTGTGGCCAGAGGTTGAAAAAACAGTATGATGGTTGGTCGCAACCACAATAGCAGGGTAATAAAATCAAACCCAATCTGCCTAACCCAACCCAATCCAACCCCTTTAAGTACGTAAAAGAGTCATATATACCACCAAACTATGATAAATGGATTAAAAATATCCTTCATTATACTATTTGGTCACTAGTACCCGTGCCGTTAATAAAATGTTCATATATTCCCTCATTATTTATAAAAGGCCACGTGGTGTCATCTGATTTATTTGACCCATCACAAAATTGGGTACCCTCTAAATGGGTTGATCTACTTCTATATGATCCATACCCTACAATTAATACCAACATACCCAGAAAAAAAACCCTAACTTATTTCACATTTTCCTTCTCTCTAAACCACCACCTCTACCTCCTCCTCCGACGGCACCAAACTAGAGTTTTTGGGACCTATTTTTGCCACATTTGTCATCTTTGAGGTCAGTCCCGGAGGAAGAATGGGATGAGACAACAGTTACATCGGAGGTGGCTGTCACTGCCATGGTTGAGGCAACAAGTGTGGTGGCTCCGTTGTCGGGGTAAGAAAGTTTTTCTTATAAAAAAATCACGTCTACAAATGAGCTGGCTGTAATGGTGTCTACAAAGAGCAAAGACTTGGTGGATATCATCAAGGAACTCGATGAACACTTTCTTAATGTAGCTAATGTAGGTGGACAATGAGAAGGAGAATGTGAAACGAGTTAGGTTTTTTTGTTTGGATGTATTGGGATTAATTGTGGGGTATGAGTTTGATAGAAATGGGTCAATCCGTTTAGAGGGTATCCAATTTTGTAATAGGTTCAATAAATCAGATGACGTCACGTGGTGTTCCGTTAGTGAGAAGGGCATAAATGAACTTTGTATTAACGGCAGGGGTAGCGGTGACCCAATAGTATAACGAAGGGTATTTTTAGACCATTTATCAAAGTCCGGGGCATATATGATCCTTTTTCGACTTAAGTATGGGCAAGTTATTGATCCGTCCATTTATTAGCTCAACTCGTTTTAACGCTACCCATTTCAATCCATTAAAAATTTGATCACGTACACTTTTATCAAAATATTATAAAAATATTATTTTTAAAAAAATTAATATGATATATAGCCATAATAATGAAAAATAATAATTTTATTAGGTACTAAATTATTAATTTTTTTAAATAAAGTAATTACAATTTAGTAAAAATGAACGAATTGAATTGTAACCCATTTTGAATCCAATCCATTTCAACCAAGAAATATTTGGGTTGAATTGGGTCTTGACTCGCTTATTATCTTGACCCGTTTGACCCTCCCAAATTTAACCCAACCCACCCAATTATCTCCCTGTACAATAGCATAGCCAAGCCATTGAAGTATTAATGGTAGCTTTGAAAAATTATGGCCGGAGGTTGAAAAAGTGGGTAGATGATAGCTTCTAGATTTACTATGAATGATAACTTTTAAAAATTATATTAAAAATTAATTATAATTATAATTATAATATAATCATAATTTATAATAAAGATGTTTTATATATGTATTTAGCTGAATTGCTACTTTTAACAAGAAAAGTAAAACTATAGTCTATAAAAATAAAGTTGAACTATAATTTGTAAATAAGATTTTATAATATATTATTTATGTAAAAAAGAAATGAAGTTTTTCTTTACATAAATAATGTATTATAATGACATTATCACCCTATATGATATTATTTTTCGTTAATTCATTGTAACCTCCTTTTGTCCTTAATAACTGATTAATCATTTTTCATTCACATTTTTCTGATTTTCTCATCTTCTCCGGGACAACCCCCCCTATAACTACTCTCACCTCCTCGTCTCCGTCCAACATTGCCGGAGATTTCTTCAGTAAATAATAACCACCCCAATTCTCATTTTCCTTTCTCACCTCCACCGCACCACCAAATAGACCCAACAACAAAAAAAAAACATAGCAACCAAATCATAAAATTCCAACTAAAAATCACGAGCTTCATGAAAATTGATGATGGCCGGTCACTGTTACCCTTTTCATTTTATGTTAATTTAAATTTTATTTTGCACGTTAGAACTTCGTTGTCGTTCAAATTTGATCGAATAATCTCTCTACGGCAACAACAGTGACAACGGGTCTTTTGGTTGTTTGGATGGTTGTTCCGGCTGTGGGCTTCGCCGGAAATGGAGGGGAAAGAGGATTTGAGTCTTAATGGTAGCAACCAAAATAGCATAGCCAAGCTACTGAAAGTATTAATGGTAGCTTTGGGAAAGTATGGCCGAAGGTAAATGATAGCTTCTAAATCTACCGTAGCTTTAAAAAATTATATTAAATATTAATTATAATTATAATAATGACATGCAAATTAGGACCTAAATTTCTGCAATTAAAGGTACATGATCACCAATTTCTTATTTTCTTCTATTTAATGATTGGGATACTTTTATATTTCTGCAAATAAAGGGTGGTCATTAGAATTGAAATTTAGTTTAGTAGATTCTTTGACTAATACCACTTGTTTTTATGTTTCAGCTACGTGATATAAACAAAAGAATAAAGTATATTATCATTTCGACTCCCTGATATATACAAAAGAATAAAATAATCTAATTCCTATAGGACAACCCTTTTTCTTTCTTTCTCTCTCTTGTGGACATCAATCATCTTAGTGTCCATTTATTAAATTTATGAATGAGAAAATCAATAATATTTCAATTTAATTTTTTAATTTGAACATACTATTTAGGGGGAAAATATATTTAAAAAAAAATCGGAAAAGGAATTAACTTTAAAAAAAATAAACAAAGTAAAAAATAATTTGTACATCTAAAAAAACAATTACATGGAAAGTCTAGAAGGGAGCATTTTGTATCATTTTTACAAATTAGTTATTGAATAAATTTCACAGTTAATAATTTTAAAATCTATTTGGCACTTGTAACAGTAAAAAAAAGTAATATAGATATCCAGAAAAATAAAATAAAATAAATAATCATGTGTTTTCTTTTAATTTGGAAAGGAAAGTGACGGAAGGAACTGATTTTATTTTATGTTTCTTTTCTTTTCTTTTTATTCATTATATTAAAAATAAAAATTTATTCTTAACATGTTAAAAGATTTAAAAATAATTTATCATTTAATTCTTAATTTATTCTTATTTATAGCTATAATTAGTTTTAAAATATTAAATTTAGTATGTTCAAAAAATGACATAATAAATTATTATTATTATTTTTAAGAAATATGTTAAGTCTAAACTAAATAAATAAAATGGAAAGAGAGCATTTTTTTTAGGTTAATTAGTAAAGGATATTTTAGGCAAATTAATGTGAGTAAAAATCGACACACTTTAATTGCTAGTTAGTTAAAAGTGGCTAAAATAATATGTTTGGATGTAAATTAAAGGGTTAAAATGAAATAAATTTGAGTTGAAGTGTTAAAATGAAAACTTAATCAAGTTTAAGGGTCTGTTCATGTAAAACTTGTTACTACTCAAAATGAAACTACGCATCCGACGGCAATTTGCAAGACCTATATACCTCCCTGGCGGTGTAAGGTAAAGATACACCAGAAAATGGCCTTAAAGCTTACTTTGAGAGGAACCCATGAAGCTGAAAACCCAATTGAAGTGTCTCTTAGAGAAGCTTTTGACCTTCATAAACCCCAACTAAACCCGCCATTTACCTTAAAAGTGTTAAATCAAGAGGAATACTCAAACCTGAATAAAGCTATAATATTTGGTATTTTAACCCAACCCCATTTGGTTAAAGTTCATATTAAGCACTTACATGCAATTATTGCTGATGGGTATGGTTTCTTTACTCGTATGCTTGTCAAGATTGTTGATGAATTATATGTAAATTTGCTTGACTCTGTGAAAATTCAGGTTATTTGGGTTACTAAAGAGATGTTGAATGTGTTGGCTATTGGATTTGATGAATTGTTAGTGGCTCTTTTAAGGCAGATTGTAGGTGGGGATTTTAGTGAGGGAAATTCGTGGCTGTGTTTGGAGATGGTTACATTGTTTTTAGCTAATTGGGGTTGTTTGTTAGAGGAAGAACCATTGGTTTTGAATAAGGGGTTGTATGTGTTCCTTCGGTTATTGGCTGATCATTACAGGGTACCTAGTAACCCAATGATTGATGCGTTGAAAAGAATGGAGATTGAATTCTGTGTTCGACTTTTGAGGGAACAGTTTCCGTTGTGTTTGAAGATAGGGAGGGACTTAATTAGGCTTTTGCAAGACTTGGCTCGTGTACCTGAGTTTAAGGCTATATGGAAAGACTTGTTATTGAATCCCAGCCAGTTTGGTGCGGATGGATTTAAGGATATTTCACAAATTTACCATACGAAAACTCCAAGTTCATACTTTTTGCTTCGAATAACTCCTGAAATGGAAACCAAATTGAGGTTTTTGCTTACACATATCAAGCTGGGTAGTCAAAAGAGGCACCAGGATTGGTTTGCTAAGAAGTTCCTTGGAGTACCTGAGAGAGAAATCGTTTTAACCGACATTGTTAGGTTTATATGCTGTTCAGTTCATCCACCAAATGAAATAATACAACCAGGCATCTTACCCAGGTGGTCCGTGATTGGTTGGCTATTGACATCGTGCAGGAAGAGTTATGTTGAAGCAAACTTGAAGCTTGCATTGTTTTATGATTGGCTTTTCTTTGATGAAACCACTGATAATGTAATGAACATTGAACCTGCAATTCTTTTGATGGTGAACTCTATACCCAATTTTATTGAAGTGACCCATACTCTTTTCGACTTCCTACCAATTGTGGCTAACAACTATGATGTTGAGAGGAAGGAGATAATCTCCAAAGGGGTGTCAACAGCTCTTTCACACTAGTTAAAAGAGGAGTTGTCAGTTCACTTGATGTTTTTACTCGGTGTGACATGATAGCACCAGTCCTTAGGGAAATGTTCGGAGAATTGGTATTGGTCATGCAAGGCACCAATTCCAAAAGACTAGGACCAGCCAGTATCAACCATGATATGTCACCACCATCTCTCCGTTTTCTCTCATCAAGCTTAGGCTCCCAACACCCTAACAAGGTATGTTATTGTGTGTCATCACAGGCATATCCAGGGAAGATCTTTTGATGCATCTCTTTCCCCTCCTAGAGGAATTGCTTGTGATCTTTTGCTCCAATAGGCGGTAAAGCTCCACTCAAGTGGATGAAAGTTTCAAGGAGAAGTTTGAAATCAAGGTGATAGGAGAAACATCTCTTTCACCTCCTGAAGAACTGCTTGTGAGCTTTTGCTCCAATAGGCTAAAGTTGCACCTTGAGTGGATGTAAGATTCAAGGAGAAGTTAAAAATCAAGGTGCTAGGAAGTTTCTCGGGGTAATACTTGATACCTGAAGATAATATTCCCCATCATATTGCTGTATATTTCTTTGGGTCTTAATAATGCACATTCCTCTCATTAGTATGTTTATACCCGGTGTTCTCTATTTCTAGAGTAGATCGTTTTTGTCAATACTTCTACATTCTGCAGTTGTCAAATCATTTACACAGGGATAAACATCTTGAACATTACATCTTTCATATACCATTTTAAGTTCTGATGCTATTTGGGTTATCTCATCCGTGTGAGAGATGACCAACAATTTCTAGTCGTACCCTTACAATACAACCCGTATAAATACTCTCTACAAACTCTATTTGTACCTGCCTCAGCAGTGAGAACTTGAATTTAAGAAAGGTACATTTCTTGGTTTACTCTTTCTTTTTAAGTGTTTGATGGGGCCATTAAACAAGGATGAAAATGACACCTCCTTAGACGAACTTGTTCTCTCAAATATCTGTTTCTTCTATAGTTTTAGTGATGTTGTGGAAAATGATGCCCGATAGAAGAGAATAGAGGTTAAACTACTTGACGAAATTCGCCTGTTCACTTATGCCTAAAGCTAGTTGTTGGTTTTCAGTAAAGATGGAAGCATAAAAGGAGATGGTTGTTTTAATATCTGAAGTGTGTGCAACATTTTCAGGCATAATGGATTAGCAGGTAAATTGGCAATTCCCATGGACATGGTTTAAGAACCTAACTTGTCTAAAGTCATGGAAAAACCTATTGTTACTGCACTTGGAAAAATGATTTTCAATTTGCAAGTTTTAATAATTACTGCTGGTAAGGAGTTTCTGGCGATTGGCACTGAAATCTTCATTCTTAACAAATATAATTTTATCCATAAAATGATAGTGCTAATATATTGTTCAAAAGAGTTTCTTGATAAGATTAATTTTCGTATTAACATGTGAAAAGTTACTCATTCTTAAGGATTTTGTGAAACACAACTTCATCAAGTGAACATCTAGCGAATTTCAGTCGTTTATAATGTCAACTATTAGGCGTTACGTATATACTTAAGTTTAAATTAACTAAAAAGCAATTAAAAGCAAATAATTAGACGATCATAAGACTTCGATTTCTTTTGTAAGAAAAATCCTTTTTTGATAGTATTAAATAATACTTTACAACAGAATTCAATAAGGAACTCAAGCAAGATTTTATCACAAATTTGATGTCTAATGCTCATTTATTTTGAATTACAAATGTCAAAAGTTTTATTTATTTACATACCAAGTGAAACAATGAAAAGGAGGGGGTAATTCTACCAAAAAAAGAAAAGAAAAGAAAAGAAAAGAAAAGGAGGGAAGTAATAGGCTAATCCCAAAAGTAATTAGGTCAGTTCACAGTTAACTTGGCTTCCAAGCAATTAAACAACTTGCTCTCCAAGTATTTTAGAATCAGTTGACTATCATTTCCATAGTAATCGTAAACTGTTTGCGTGTTGGTAATTTTCAGTTGGTCTAATTCCTACTCAAGTAGAATTATTGTCAAAATTACCTAAAAGTAACTTTATATTCTTTCTTAATTTCTAGTCAATTTTGGTTTTGTAACATTATAAATATGGATGGCTGATGAATCCAACAAATTCGTCATAGCTTTTGATTTTCCGATTGAATATGACAAATTGGAACCCTCAGGTGAAGCCGAGTCTCTGTATGGGAAAATTGATCCCAAGAAATTTGGAGATGGTGTGTACAGGAAGAAACTTCATAAGAAGAAACGTGAACAATGTGTTGTTTCTGAGGGCACTATGCACAACAACAAGAGACGGAGGATTTGGAAAGACAAGTTTCTGTGCTTAATTGTAGGGAAGAGGAAGGAGCTTATAAGCCAAAAATTAAGGAAACTGGGGAGGCTTATGAGGCTATACTCCGTTTGATTCGGCATCAGTTAGGTGGACAGCCTCTTAATATTGTGAGTGCGGCGGCTGATGAGATTTTTTCTGTGTTAAACGATGATGATTTGATTTTTTTCTGATTGGAAAAAGATGGATCGAGAAGGTGTTGAATGTGGCTATATCGAATCAGGTATTTGTTAAGTTTGTGTTAATTGGTAGACTTATTACTGATTATCAAAGTGATCATGTTGGAATGGTGATAATAGTGCTCTTGATTATGATAATATTGGTGTAGCAGTTGATTTTGAGGAGATCGAAGAAGAAAGTGATTTTGATGTGGTGTTCGATGATGAATAAAAGGATGATGATTATGTGCAGCTGGAAGGTAATGTTGCTGACTTTGATTATGAAGTATTGCAGGAAGTTGATGAGGGAATGGCTTTGAATGTTCAGTATATAGATGCTTATTGGCTTCAAAGGAAGATCTCTCAAGCTTATGAGCAGCAGCGGATTGATCCGCGACAGATGCAAAAGCTTGCTGAAAAGGTTTTTAGAATTCTTGCTGAAGGTGGTGATGATCGTGAAGTGGAAACAAAGCTGCTGGTGCATCTGCGGTATGACTAGTTTAATCTCATCAAGTATCCTATGCGAAACAGGCTAAAGGTAGTGTGGTGTACTTGTCTTTCAAGGGATGAAGATGAAGAAAAGAGGAAGAAAATTGAACAAGAGATGTTGGAGTTGGGGCCAGATCATGCTGCAATATTAGAGCAGTTGCATGCTACTACTAGGGGAACTGTGAAAGAGAGACAAAAGAATTTGTAGAAATGTTTTAGGGAAGAAGCTAGGCAGCTTAAAGACGAGACTGGTGCAGATGATGAAGATCTTGATAATGATTGGTTGATGGGCCAGCTTTCTTTGCTCGATCTTGACAGCCATGCATTCCGTCAGGGTGGTTGGATGATGGCAAATGAAAACTGGCAGGAACATATAGGAAGGATATGAAGGGTTATGAGGAAGTTCATGTGCCAGCATTGAAGTCAAAGCCATTTTCTCCTGGAGAAAAGCTTGTGTACATCTCTCCCCTTCCATAGTGGGCACAACCAGCTAGCTATGCTCGCTGTAGTCCATCAAATTGGATTGAACCGTAAGGAAGATGGATCTTTCAATCATAATAATTATAAGATTGTCTATGTGGAGCCCATGAAAGCCCTTGTTGCTGAAGTGGTTGGCAATCTCTCCGGGCGTTTGAAACACTATTGTGTCACTGTGAAAGAATTGAGTGGAGATCAATCACTAACTTGTCAACAGATTGAAGAAACTCAAAATATTGTGACAACTCAGGAAGAAATGGGATTTCATAACCAGAAATTCGGGTGATCGCACATATACGCAGCTTGTTAAACTTCTTATCATTGATGAGATACATCTCCTGCATGACAACAGAGGTCCTGTTTTGGAAAGTATAATTGCAAGATCTATCAGACAAATTGAGACCACGAAAGAGCATATCCGGCTGGTTGGGTTGTCAGCAACTCTTCCAAATTTTGATTATGTGGCAGAGTTTTTGGGAGTTGATCTGAACAAAGGCCTCTTTCATTTTGACAATAGTTACAGACCTGTCCAGCTGGCTCAACAGTATATTGGAATTACTGTTACGAAGCCGTTGCAGAGATTCCAGCTGATGAATGATGTTTGCTATGAGAAGGTGATCAGTGTGGAAGGGCAGCGGCAAGTGCTTATTTTTGTCCACTCAAGGAAGGAGACAACTAGAACAGCTCGTGCTATACGAGATACTGCACTTGCCAATGACACACTAGGTAAGTTTTTAGGGGAGGATAGTTTAATTCAAGGACTTCTTCAGTCTCAAATAGATCTTGTCAGGAGCAATGATCTCAAGGATCTTTTGTCATATTGTTTCGCGATTCATCATGCGGGGTTGGTTAGGACCGATCGTCAACTTGTGGAGTGCCTCTTTGCTAATGGCCATCTGCAAGTTCTGGTGTCAACAGCAACCTTAGCTTGGGATGTCAATTTACCTGCACATACTGTCATTATAAAAGGCACTCCGATAAATAACTCTGAGAAAGGAGCCTGGACTGAACGCAATACCCTTGATGTTATGCAGATGCTTGGCCGTGCTGGAAGGCCTCAATATGACACTTATGGTGAAGGAATCGTCATAACTGGACACTGTGAACTGAAATATTATCTTTCTTTATTGAATCAGCAACTTCCTATTGAAAGTCAGTTCATATCTAAGTTACCTGATCAGTTGAACACGGAGGTTGTCCTTGGGACAGTGCCGAATGCCAAAGAGGCATGCAAGTGGATCCTATATACTTACCTCTATGTTTGAATGGTACGAAATCCCAGTCTTTATGGTCTTGCTGCTGGTTTTCTCAAAACTGAAGATGCTTTGGAGGAAAGGTGTGCTGACTTGGTTATTCTGCAGCTGCATTACTGGACAAAAATAACCTGATTAAGTATGATAGGAAGAGTGGATATTTCCAGGTGACTGACTTGGGTCGCATTGCTAGCTGTTACTATATAACTCGTGGGACAGTTTCCACATACAATGAGCACTTGAAATCAACAATGGGTGATATTGAGCTTTGTAGAGTCTTCTCCCTCAGTGACGAGTTCAAATGTGTAACAGTCAGGCAGGATGAGAAAATGGAATTGGCAAAGCTTCTGGATCGTGTTCCCATTCCGATAAAAGAGAGTCTTGAGGAGCCCAGTGCCAAGATCAATGTTCTCCTGCAGGCATATATTTCACAGCTGAAGCTTGAAGGGTTACCTTCAGCGGACATGGTCTATATAACTCAGAGTTCTTCACGTCTGATGCGAGCTCTTTTTGAGATAGTTCTGAAAAGAGGATGAGCTCTATTAGCTGAGAAGGCTTTGAAATGGTGCAAGATGATAAGTAAGAGGATGTGGAGTGTGCAGACAACCACTTCACCAGTTCCATGGCATTCCAAATGAAATCTTGATGAGATTGGAGAAGAAAGAGTTGGCTTGGGAGCAGTATTATGATCTTTCATCACAAGAGTTAGGGGAGCTTATTCGTTTTCCGAAGGAGGGAAGAACACTTCACAAGTTCATTCATTAGTTCCCAGAGCTCAACCTTGCAGCACAGGTTCAACCAATTACCTGCTCGGTCCTAAGTGTAAGATTGACTATCACACCAGATTTCCAGTGGGAGGACAAGGTCCATGGTTATGTAGAACCTTTCTGGGTTATTGTAGAAGATAATGATAGGGCGTGTATCTTCATCATGAATATTTCATGCTGAAGACCATTGCCTCCTCTATACTTCATCGGTGTTGTGTCCGACAGATGGTTAGGGTCCCAGACTGTTTGACCAGTTCCTTTATGGCAACTGATTTTACCAGAGAAGTATCCTCCTCCCACCGAGTTGTTAAACTTGCAACCTCGACCAGTTACTGCATTGAGGAATACAGCTTATTAATTGCTTTATCAAGATTTTAAGCATTTCAATCCAGTTCAAACTCAGGTATTTAAAGTCTTGTACAACCCAGATGACAATGTCTTGGCTGCAGCTCCAACTGGTAGTGGGAAGACCATTTGTGCTGAATTTTCCATATTGAGAAATCATCAGAAAGGACCTGGTAGTACTTCACGTGCAGTGTATATAGTTCCCCTTGAGGCTCTTGCTAAGGAGCAGTACAGTGATTGAAAGAAGAAATTTGGATACTCTCTTGGAATGAGAGTTGTTGAATTAACTGGGGAAATGACGACTGATTTGAAACTGTTAGAGAAGGGTCAGTTAATCATTAGCACGCCTGAGAAATGGGATGCTTTATCTCGCCGCTGGGAACAACGCAAGCATGTTCGGCAAGTAAGTCTTTTCATTGTTGACGAACTGCACCTGATCGGTGGCCAAGGAGGTGCAGTGCCAGAGGTGATTGTCTATCGGATGCTATATATCTCAAGCCAGGTTGAGAACAAGATTCGTATTGTTGCTTTGTCAACTTCCCTGGCTAATGCCAAGGATTTGGGGGAATGGATTGGGGCTACATCTCATGGACTTGTCAGCTTTCCTCGTTGTGTCAGGCCTGTGCCACTGGATATACATATTCAGGGTGTTGATATTGCTAGCTTTGAAGCTAGAATGCAAGCCATGACAAGACCCACACACAATGCAGTAGTACAGCACGCAAGGAAAGGAAAACCAGCAATAGTGTATGCTCACACGAGGAAGCATGTACGCCTTGCTGCAGTCGATCTGATGACTCAAGCATGGACAGCAAAGACACACCTGTGTTTTTGCTGAAATCTGGAACGGAGCTGGAGCCTTTTGTGGAGAGGATCAATGAGCCTCTGCTAAAAGAGACACTAAAGTATGGTGTGGGCTACTTGCATGAAGGCTTGTCTGACACAGATCAGGATATAGTGAAGACATTATTTGAAACTGGATGGATTCAAATGTGTACTGAGCAGTAAAATGTGTTGGGCAGTTGGTCTCTCTGCCCATCTGGTGGTGGTTATGGGAACGCAGTACCATGATGGTAGGGAAAATGTGCAGAGTGATTATCTAGTGAGTGATTTATTGCAGATGATGGGTCAAGCCAGTCGACCTCTTGTAGATAGCTCAGGGAAGCGTGTCATCCTCTGCCATGCACCACGCAAGGACTACTACAAGAAGTTCTTGTATGAAGCATTCCCAGTTGAGAGCCATTTACAGCACTATCTCCATGGGAATTTCAACACGGAGATTGTTGTTGGAGTTATTCAGAACAAGAAAGATGCTGTAGATTACCTTACATGGACATTTATGTACAGAAGGCTCACTAATCCAAACTACTATATCTTTAGGGTGTTAGTCATAGGCATATATCGGATCACCTCTCAGTGCTGGTGGAGAATACTTTCAGTGACTTGGAGTCAAGCAAGTGTGTTACTCTGGTGGATGATGTTATACTTTCACCCCTGAATCATGGCAGGATTGCGTCATATTATTACATCAGTTACACGACCATAAAACGTTTTAGCTGTTCTCTGACCTTCACAATGAAGTTGAAGGGGTTGCTTGAAATTTTGGCGTCAGCAACAGAGTTTGAACAGCTTCCAATAAGACCCGGTGAAGAGGAGTTGATAAGAAGGTTAATTATTCATCAGCGCTTCTCTTTTGGGAATCCTAAACGCAGAGACCCTCATGTTGGCTAATGCTCTGTTGCAAGCCCACTTTTCTAGGCAAATAGTGGGTGGAAATCTTGCTTCTGACCAGCAAGAGTTACTTCTTTCTGCTAGTAG
>JBDJHY010000097.1:15120120-15136188 GCA_039654485.1 Withania somnifera | reverse complement strand
AAGTGAACATATGCATTCCTTTTATTATTATTTTTGGGGGTTATAACCGAGAAATCTCCGATGGCCAGCCGGAGCATGGTTCTGACAAGTAAAATAGAGGAAAAGATAATATACTGTTCTGACAAATAAATAAAGGAAAAGAGCAGGCTCTGATAACTTTTGTCAATGATTTGCTTTACAGCTAAGTTCTCATATCAAAAAGATAGTGGAAACCTCTTCGCGTCCACCAATCTGAGGTTTGTACATGATAAATTCTTGATACTTGAGATCATTAGCAATGTTATGATACTCTACAATCCGCCCGCACAGCCATATGCAAAAGTTTTCTGGGATTCGCAAGTACAAGATAGATAAATATGCCTGTTGGAAGAGAAAACAAAAGAGTTAGAAATTAGGGATCTGCTTGAATGAAGAAACTACAAGTGCATCTTATTCATTAAAGTACTTACTCGGAGTGAATATCGGAGAGTGTTGGCAAGATGCAGGTCACTTACCGACATGTGGGAGCAACTTTTACCACTTTCTACATCACAAGAGATACGAATATCCTGCTTATTGTAATAGAAGTAGTCCTATTATGGTAAGTAACAGTGCAAGAAATTCCAAATGGGAAATTAAATTAGAAAAAGAAATCAAACCTCAGGATCCGACTGAAAGTCTAGCTCCATTTCGCCTAAATTATTTAGCCACAAATTGTAGATTATGATCTTCGTGCCATGATTACCAATGTCATCAAACTGTTACAGGCCAAAGAATGATTGGTTAAAAAAGGTTATATCAACATTCATAACACAACAAAAAAGAATCAAATAGACATAATTCAGGATATTAAGAATCAAGAACAAACACCCCCCCCCCTTTCTCACATGTCAAATTCCTGTTATGCATTCTCCTTTAGCATTCAGATAGAAAATTCTCTAGAATGATAACAGGAATCAGCAACATCGTCAGAATATATAAAATACAAGACAGATCCAGATATCCAGGAACCTTTGGGATGGTAACAAAATCAAACCCTCCAACACCTTGAAAAAATGGGTAAATGGCTTATAAATCTAAGATAGCTGGTAGATGGATCAGGTAAGTATTTAAAAATTCATTCTCATGAGGTGCTTAAATATGAAGAAAGTCCATGAATAGAATAATGAAGTAACTTCCCTAGGAAACTCTCAGTGTGAACACTTAAAGTAGACTTAGAATTCGAGTATCAAACCACATCTTGTTCCTCCTCCTATAGAATAAGGATTCCTCAATCCACCAAGCCATTGTCCAGCTAAATTCAATGAATGTGCAAAAGAGTTGTTGGCTTCCTCTGTGTTGCTGCTATTACAAGATTACAGAAAGAGGCACTTCACTTACCTTCTTTTGAGTATATTTTGAGTTCTGTTAGTGAACAAAAATCACTAATATAGGAAATTAACTTCTTAAAATTTGGTAGAGATGTGCACAAATATAAGTTTAATAAAGCAGTAAAGCCCAACCCACCTATAAAATTAAAAGTGATCAAGTAAACTACTATTAAAAAGGAGAAAAACTACTAGCAATCTAGGAATTTTGATTGGGGTACTAGGTGTTAACAAACCAGTTGAAGAGAATTCTGGGTATGTATGCCTTAAAACAACTGTAAATGAAGTTGATCTGCCACCAAATAGAAAATTCAATGCAAGATCGAACCTAGCATGCAATTGTGGATCACTACAATATAAAATAATTCTGAATGGCTGAAACATTAAGTATCATGCAAAACATAATTTTTCTTTTTTCCTTTCGGGGGCAGAAGATGCCAATTTGGTGCAGGTTTAAACTCACTTGCTTAAGAAGCTCTTCCTCTGTTGAAAATGGAGACCACTGCAACAACAATGAGAGATTGTTCACAAAATGCTGTTCACTGCAGATTGAAGACCATTTGCTAGTTTTTGACATGAACTCATACTCAATCTGTATTATATGACAAAGTTAAAATGTGAAAAAATGAAGAACAAGAGAGGCACAGAGTGTTGGATGGTTAGAATCATGTGCACTAGCCACTAAAGAGTCCTCCAACTCAACATTCACAATCATTTTCCACCTCAATTTTCATCAAATGTCAAATTATTCATCACAGATTTTGGTTTCACCCAATTTGATTCTAAATGCAGATCTGATTGTCTGAACTTCTATTTGTGTTATTTTCGCTTATCACACTCTACCGTCATAGCAAACTTCCTATCGACTCCCAAACATCAATTTTGTCTGTGTCTTGAGTGTATCTTCACTTATATCTGGAAATTAGTATAAGAAAGATGCAAAACTCAAAAACCGCTACAACATCATTTGATATTAGTTGTATTTATACAATTTTTTCCACTTTAATGATGCAAATTGCATGTAAACGAAGTAATACATGAAATAAAAACAAAAGTAGGAAGCATAAATTACATGGTTAAACATAGTTATTCCAGTTAATCCTTATTTTTTAAAAACATCTCTAAACATTGCCATATTTGTATGCAGTACAAAATCATGCGTACAAATTTCCATTTATAAATGTAAACGTAAAGTAATAGCATGTGGTCAAGTGTCAACTAGTCTTTTCTAACTTTTTTTCGATAAGTTCCTTCTGAACTTCGTATTTGCCCAACTTTCTGTACTCTCAGATATAAGCGTCAGATAATGCTTAAGGTTTTGAACCACACGGTTACTGGCACACATTGCCTCGATGGAATTTCTGGCCTAGAGCTAAATTATTATCTTTTTATTTTAATTTTTGATAACCGTGGTGTCCGGGTGAGCTAAGTCATTATTTAAGAGGCCCCTAAACTTATTATTTCATAAAATTCATATACTAATGAGGCACAAAAGAACTTGTTTTTGATTAAATGAATCAATCAAATGAGACAAAGAAAAAGTTACTTCAGATAATTAACTCCAAAACCAAAATCGTTATAAACAAGAAAAAGAAATGGATGCACACAATACAAAGAATGAATCAGAATTGAAGTTAAGTAAATATATTAATTAATGAGAGACAAATTTACCATAATTTATGGACTTACAGGTACAACCTCAACTAAATTTAAAAAGAAGAGTACAACGATTGAGCCTTTTATAACATTTGTTTTATAAATACCATTTCACATATTTATAGGTGTACACAGTATTTTTTGGAACATAAGGCAATGACATCATTTTCCCCTTGTCTTGAGCCGCTCCTGTTGGCAAGGGTAGTCTATGAGAAATAACATCCCAAACAATTTAAAAGGACATGGACAAGATAAAATTTGCATCTATATTCTAAAGGTAAGCTTTACGCATTCAATGAAACCACAGATACACAAGCATCAATGCTCATGTTGTCGGAGGCGTACTGAGAACATAAAAAAGAAAGGGACTGAGCGGGTTGTCAGAACGAATAAATGAGTGCTTATGGATAAATAACCAATCCAACTACTTGTAGACTCCAGAGAATGCTAAGAAAAGCAAATGAAAATGCTCACCATAGGAACCACTATTCTGTCAAGGCCTGCTCGTGTCAAAAATGTAAAAGAGAGAAGACCAATGGTTTGCGTCAATTTCCTGCTCACAGTAGCAATGTAAAGAGATTAAAGGATTAATGTTCAAAATAGCAACTACAGACAGAAAATTGTTGGACCAAAAAAGATGCGGTTTCCATTCAGCATTAACTGACCATTCAGGAAATAGAAAAGAAAACAATGAGTCCGTGTTCCAAGGAGGAATAGCATAAGGTAGAGTGGCATCCCCTATATCTTCAAAAGAAAAGAATACAGAGCGGTTCTTTCTGCATTTTATTTAAGTGGGAGGAGTAATATCTCTTCTAGAGCTAGTGCATCCAAAGTGAACATTCACCTTGTTCGATAAAAAAAAAATCCTTTCCTGTTTGAGTTAAACTAAAGTGAAACAAACCTCACTTTGACATAGACTTTTTTCCTCTTCTACTCCATGTGCAAAAAAAGAAAATAGAAAAATCTAAGAGTATAAAAAATAGGGGAAGAAGACAAAAAGACCATGCATAGGAATGAAAAATTAAAGAAACACTAATTGTCACTATTCCATATGAAAAATTATAATTGATGGAGGCCGAGGAACTTTAAAGCAGAGCCCCAAAAATCAGCATCAAGTCGGATAGAGTGCGTTAAGAGATACACTTCTTCCAAAAAGAGATGTCTTTCTGATCATTGACAAGACTAAGGAATTTTGGTGTAAACTTTCAGTATCCATCTATGTATTTCGCCAAAGGAACATCAAAATCAAATTGCAATTTATTCAAGGGTATGGTCTAGTGGTCAATGAAGTGGATTAAAGAGCCACGAGGTCTAAGGTCTCAAGTTCAAATCACAGCTGAACAAAAACACTAGGTGATTCTTCCCATCTATTCTAGCTTTGGTGGACAGAGTTACTTCGTACCTGTTGTTATTCGGAGGTGGCAAGTATCCCGTGGATTTAGTCGAGGTGCGCAAAAGCTGATCCAGACACCACGTTAGTCGAGGTGCACAAAAGCTAATCCGGACACCACGGTCATTAAAAAAAATCTAAGTGCAATTAGGATAACAATAATTTAAGGAATAGATTGCCTTCTCGTTGGGATCATTGAGCCACTATTATTTGAAGTGCACACTTCTTTGAAGCGTGTAGGGATTCACCCATGACATGGTAACTCCTCGCTTTATATTACTACATCACATTAAGAGACGAAATGATGGTTTTAAAATGGTTAAATCCGTAACAGATGAAACCAAACTAACAAGCAGTTGCAAGCAAAAAGTTTTATCCCTAATTTCGACTGCAAGTTCTTCCTTCACTTCAACAAGTAAGAAATCAAGATTATTAATTATTAATTATTATTATTATTATTATTATTATTATTATTATTATATATCTATATATATATATATATATATTAACTGTGGTGTCCAGGCTAGCTGAAATCAAGATTATTATGTCGAATACAAAACCATAAACCCCTATTATACAAAGTTGTAATGCTGTGTATTGATACATCAGCATCTCTCTCCAACTAACTGCATAACCTAAAAGAAAGGAGACACCCCCATTTTGACTGCTCAATAGTGTAAAGTTCGCTCAGCTCAAAAGAAGGAAAAAAGTAAACAGCACGTGGAATTATAATTCACTGGTATCAAACCTGTTCTTCATACAGCGGCTGAAAACAACAACGTCAGCCCCAAGTCTCATCGAACTTGTCTTAAAACCGTTCCCATCTGAAAAGGAGGTGTAATACTTACAAATAAAAAAAAGAGAAAACAAGAAAGGAACAATAATTACCTAATATCCATACAATGTCCAATGGCTGATTCGGATTTCTTATCTGAAAATCCAAAACTCAGACAGCAAAGCATGGCTTCTTGGTCCATTCCACCACCATTATCTAGCAGAAACAGTCAGTCTCGTATTAACAGGTGTTCAACAAGAAGAACAACAAACTTCACAATCACAAACAAAGAAAAAATAGAAAGATGTGGAATACCTTGAATTGATAAAGCCAAAGTTCCATCCTTAGGATTTAACATTTTATCTATAGTGGCGAAGGTGGCCCCATTTTGTATCTGTTACATTAATGAAACTTCAAAAGATAAAGAGTAGGAACATTACCCAACTGCATGAGATGGATGAGTTGCAATTTTATCACATATTTGACTGATTATAAGCCCAGACATTGTCATATAAAAAAGAGATCTCTTATTGAGTTGAGATACGTACATATAGAAGAGAGCTTACTTTTAATTTTACGACCACTTTAACGGGTTTAAATAGAACAAAGATGATTAAGACCTACAACAAACTCTTAATATCGTTATTATGCTATTCATTCAAGTATTTTTCTACAACGATGATATTCACCGCTACTCCACCCACTTCCACCCTAGCTGCCATTATCAACTACCACTGCAGCCACAACAGCCTCCCACCCTCCGCAACCACCACTGCCTCCAATCGCTACAATTAGCCTCACCACCACTAGTCACCATTTACAATCATCAGCATCAATTACTGTTACCACAACAACCATCCATCATTACAAACAACCACCACAATCAACACCACTATATATCACTAATCATCGCTACTGGTCGCCACCACTATTAGCTTATTACTTTTACTATATACCACCATCAACTAATATCTACTATACAAAACCACCACACCAACCACCACTCCCGCTCCACCCCCACAACCATCAATGTCAACCTATCCCCACAACCAAGCACTGTTAGTTTCTTCAAAAAAGATTGTTGGTATTGTTTGAGACTAATTGATGTTCTTTCTTAGTTTTATAATTATAATTTTTGAATAAAGAATTTTTTTATATTTCAATATTTAGAAAATAAACGATCTTTAATAATTTAGTATTCAAATCTTAATACAATATCTCAATATGCAAATGCGTATTCAGATTCAGACATTTTAACCATAAAAAAAACAACGGACCTTAACCTAAAACACAAGCTCATGAGATAGGCGCATGGAAGAGTAGTTAAAGCTTGCATGGGATCTATTGCCTCCATGGAGTTTAAACATTATAGTTTGAACATGGATGTTTCACCATTTCACTTACATTTATGGTTTTCAAATAAAAAAGTAGGTTAAAGATATCAGAATTAGGGCTTCTAAACAAAGATAGATAAGTGCATGAAGATTTCACAGCAAGAACAGCATCCATTTACTAAGTATGTTGGAAACTTCCCCTGGCACAACAAATCATAGGAAGCAACTTCTATGATTTCCTGACCAAAAAGGAGACAAGACGGAGAAAAACTAAGAAAGTTGATCAGCAATTTACCTCATCAACAGCGTTGTCAAGCAGTTCAGATATGGCTACAAAATAGAACACAAGGAAAACAAGTGAAAGTTAGATTTACTGTTGGGTAGCTACTCGTGTTGTGTCTAAGCTCTTCAAGCAATGTAGGCTAAGACACTGACAAAAATACATACCTCCAAATACCCATTTATGTGAAGTTGCATTTGAGTGAAGGAACTTTGGGTGAACACACAGGAAACTAGTTCCATCTTCCAAAAGAGACCACAAATCAGATAACAGATAATGGAGATATAACAAGCATACTTGACCAGGAATCAGCTGGTGAGTTAAAGGACATGAAGACTCACATACATACTTTAACTCGCGAAAAAGGAAGAGAAAAGGTGAAATTATCACTTCAAAATAATTTTAAAACAATAGGCAACTACTGCCCGACTCATCATTAATAAAATCTTTAAACTCATCAAAGAATCTTGAAAGAAGAATACTTTTAGAGGACGACTTGGAAATAAGCCCCGAATCATAGTTTCCGGCTTTCCAAAAATGGCGGCAAAGAGGTGCTGGACATATTGCTGACATAGAGAACAGGCTTGAGGCATCAACTGGAGAGTGTTCTTTATCCAATAGAGTGGTTCCACAATGTCCAGTACTCTCAATGTCTTGCCTTCGATTGCTGGCTTGGTATTCTGGTTGCATGATAATTCGGTTTCTTGGTATTCCTCCAGTTGCATGACCTTTGAAACCAACTGCCACAACTTAATAGCCTTCACATCCACCCCTGTAGGATCATTGCTGAATAAGTCAAAAATGTTTGTCGAACTCAACTCAAGGACTGAAAAGGAATTAAATATCCGGAAAGAATATATTCCACAAACAGAATAGAATCAGGATTTTAAAGCTAGAAGGTGACCTGGTATAGGAATTCTAGAGAACAGACCAGGAGAACAAAAATTTCTGAGATGGCTGGAGACAAAAACAGACAAACAGAGGTTTCAAAAGAGCATGTTAGACTAAACCCCTTTATTTCAAAACTGGTAACATTGTATTCACCACAAGAAAGTATCAAATACAGGCTACTTTTCAAATCTAAAATCTGATCTATATTTTCTCTACAAAGTTGTTTACACCAAAAAGGCAAAGATACAATACAATTCCATTTAACCTTGTGTATGGAATTGGACCTATCTTCAAAACATCTATACCATTTCTTCCCTCCATACTGACCACCAAATACATGATGGTATTAGCCTCCACCAATTCTTTTCACTCTTGCTGCCTCCTCTCCTAATCCAATAACTTAGCAGGTCTGATGTATGTGCTGGCATTGTCCAGCTCATGCTTCTCATGTCGAGGAATAAATTCCATAGTTGAGCAGTGAACTTGAAGTGCAAAAAAAAAGATGTTCATTTGTTTCCCTGGTTAGGTTCTTCTGCAAAACCTCCTGTGTTAGGCAAGCCCTCTTTATCAGTTGATGAGTAATACATTTCACCTTTGTAGGGATGTCCCCCTTCCA
The DNA here is from genome assembly GCA_039654485.1 of Withania somnifera. Lineage (NCBI taxonomy): Eukaryota > Viridiplantae > Streptophyta > Magnoliopsida > Solanales > Solanaceae > Withania > Withania somnifera. The sequence continues at coordinate 15,127,900 of JBDJHY010000097.1, read as the reverse complement.
GAAGTATTTCCAATTATATATTTGGGCCCCAGCCATCCCCTGCAAACCCCTTTTGTAGGCACCGGTTAATGAAAACACTCCATCCTTGCTATGCTTCCAGAGAAACTTATCCATGGCAGTTGTGTTTATGTTTATACCACCTAGTTTTCCAATAACCCAGCCACTCTCTCCAATCACTGAGAAGTCCCCTAAAAGATAAACCCATCCCTGCTTTGTCCAGCATTCACCCACTCTAGCATCTGATTGTCACTTATTTGAAACAAATCTGGGAAAAGGTCCTTGAGAGGGGTTTGGTCTATTCAACCAACCTTTCAAAATCTAGTTCTGTAACCATTTACCACCTTGATGTATAGGTTTTCCTCCAACCGTGGCCATAGATTTCTAATTTCCCTCCACACACACACACACACACCATATGGCTCAGAGGTGTTACCTGTACACTCTCCTTCTAGAGAGTTGATCCATTTTCAGTGTATCTCCAAAACCACTTCATCAGTAAGCTTTCATGCTGCGATCTCAAATTTCTCATTCCTAGACCCCCCTGTGTCTTTACTGAGAATAACGGTCTTCCCATTAACTAAACTATAACCTTTTCCTTTTGTTACCTTACCATAAGAATTTCCTCCTAAGCTTGACCAATTTTTCACCACTTTTATTGGGATTGGAAATAACGACATTGCGTGGTAGGCAAAGAGTCGAGAACACAGTTTAAAAGAATCAGTCTTCTGCCTAGAGCTAGGTAATTAGCCTTCCATCTAGTTAGTTTCTTTTCAGTTTTGTCCAAGCTACCATCCCATATTCCCTTGCCTTGTGTTTACTACCGAGAGGCATGCCCAGATAAGTGGTAGACAATCGTTCAACCTTACATCCTAGGATACCTGCCAGTAGTTGTATTTGAGGAACCTCATTCACAGGAAAGAGACTACTTTTTCCCAGTTTACCCTCAACCCTGAAACCGCTTCAAACAATACCAATATCACTCTAATTTAGCTGATCTATTATGCTAAAGGCTCACAGAAAATGATAGTGTTATCTGCATAATGCATATGACCGACTTCTCTTTCTATCCACATTCTTTCCTCCACTTAATATCCCCTGATACACCTATTTCGTGTTACACTCCTTATAATGCTTTCAAACCCCTCCATTGCCAATATGAACAGAAAGGGAGAGAAAGGATCACCCTGTCTCAACCCCTTTTCTGACTTAAAAAAAACCAACAGGTTCTCTATTCACAAGAATGGAGAACCTGACAGTTCTTATGCATGCCTTCATCCACTTCAACCATCTGCTACCAAATCTCATCTGTCTAAGAATGTTCAAAAGAAAAGACCAACTCACATGGTCATAGGTTTTCTGAACGTCTAGTTTTGAACTCTTCACAAATGCATATAAAATTCTTACTCAGGAAGTCCGGTAAGCTAAAGCCCAAGTATACTAGTGCAGGGGACTAGTGTCTGTATTTCTACCTCCATGCCTCTAAGACACCTAAAGATGTTTTATTTTTAGCCGGGTACAATTGAGACAAAATAAAAAGGGCAGTCTGATGCACTAAAGCTCTCGTTATGCGTAGAGTCCAGGGAAATGCCCGATCACAAGGGTGTATTGTACACAACTTTGACTTACATTTTTGTAAAACTATTTTCTAACGCTTGAATCCCTGACCTCCTGGTCACATGGCTGCAACTATATTAGTTACTCCAAGATGAAAGTCATCATTTGTACATCTAGAATTTCCTTCGAATGGACAAGATATACATACAACACGAAAAAAAATACAATAACCAGTTCAGCTACACAATTGCTAGACCCAGGAATCCTAACATAGGGATTCCAAAAAATGAAAAAATCACTATGAAGTTCTTTTATGTTGAGGAATTAGCAGTTATAAATACAAAAGAACATAAATATTTTAAACTACTAGCACACTATTATTTTCGGATGAAGGGGATTCAGTAAAACACGCTTCCTTACTTCATTTAGTTTCATAAAGTCCATTCAATATTAGTTAAGCAACAACATACCCAATGTAGTCCCATAATTGGGGTCTGGAGAGGATGGTATGTACGCAGGACCTTGTAAAGGTAGAGAGGCCAACATTAATTAAGCCAACAAGAGAAATAACCAACAACGAGGAAGTAGATCTTTTCTAGGTTGATTAGTCATTTAAAAATCCATATAGCAAATTAAGCCAACAACACCGTGAAAAAATCTTTATCATTAGCTTCTATAAAATTTATATTGTTTTTCTTTATCTTACACAAGAAACAATCTATTGGTTTTAATGATTCCATCAATCTCACGCCCTTCATTCTTTTTATTTTATATGGACAATGTTTGACTAGCATGGAGTTTAGTAAAAAAAAAAGAAGAAAAAAAGAAATTGACACATATCAAAAGTATCATTAGAACTTGTGGTCTTAATGACATTGACATAGCTAAAAAAGTGTGTCATTAAAAATGTGTTTGGTGTGAAGAAAAATATTTTCCTAGAAAATACTTTTTTAGAATGATAAGGTTAGTCTATATATCCATAGGCACACTACATCAGAAAATGTTGTCCCCCTTCAAAAAGTATTACAACTTATAACATGTGCATCTATCACCTGGTCCTATAAATAATCTAGAACATCAAAGATAGTCTTCTGTTTGAGCTAATAGTTCTTTGCACAAAAAATAAAAGAAAGCTCGACAATTCATCTTAAAGTTTATTCTATTTTCCTTCAAAACACTCTCTTTCCTTTCCTTCTAAGATGAGACAATCTTCCAAGAAGGCCTTTTATGTTCCTTGGTTCACCCATCGATCTTTCTCAGGCGAATGGACGTTCTCCGCAACTGATTTATCCACCTATAATGTAAAAAAATGGTTGATTGTTTCAAAATATCCACCACACAAAAAGCAAAGCACCTAGAGAAGAGGTGAAATCCCCCCTTGTTCAGGTTCTCATGAGTCGGTACTGCCTCTGAGTTAGAAGCTAGGCAAACCAGTTCACTTTATAAGGAATCTCTGATTTTCAAATCATCTTCCATGGCTAATCCTCCTATTTAGATCCCTAAATGCTAAACTGACTGAAAAAAGTACATGTGCTATCGTTGTGCCACTCCACTCTATCTTCTTCCTCTACCAGATTATTAAAATCTTCTATTCTTGACCTAAAGAGAAGCAATACTCTCCATTTCCAATCTTCCATTCTTGACCTGAAGAGAAGCAATACTTTCCATTTCCAAATCATTCAAATGCCTGAAGTGCAGATTACATGCTTCATCATCCCTCATTTCAACAACTGTTACTCGTGGCGTTTGACATAGAGAGTAAAAATCAAGATAAAGAAGGATAAAGTAGTTTTAGCGTGGAGGTCCCAATCCATTTATTATTCCAAAAGGAGATCTTCAACCCTTTCCCAACCTTGAACATGATTCTCGATTGAATTAGAGGCCATAGGTAGGGGTGGGCACAATTTGGTTGAAACCGAAAAACCGAATCGAACCGAAATTTTTAAAAATTCAGTTTCGGTTATTCGGTTCGGGTTCGATTTTTATATTTTAAATTTTCGGTTTTCGGTTTTCGGTTTCGATTTTTAAAAAATACAAATTCGGTTAACTGAAAACCGAAATATATTGGGACCAATAATACCCCGCCCAATCTATCCATAAAATATCTAATAATTCAAATTAGATTTAGGTACCTCAGCCCAATAATACCCTAGCCCATTCAAATTAATTTCTTTATTAAAAAATTCAATTAGATTTAGGTACGTCAACCCAATAATACCCTAGCCCATTCAAATTAATTAAGAAGTTATGCTAAATCAACATTTTTATAATTATTAAATATATTATTTATTATTTATTTTTTTAGTAGATATTGCGAGAACATGAAGTTGTCAATGTTTTGCTTTTACTCCGAAGACCGAAATTATAACATGGAGCCTAATTATAATTTATAACCCATGATAAAAGAAGTCTAATATTTTAAGGCTCAAACCAAAAACCGAACCGAATTTAAAAAACCGAACCAAAAAACTGAACGCCCACCCCTAGCCATAGGTTTCTGATAGATTTCCACACAATGCGAATAAATGGTACTGTTACCACATTTGTCATCCAACTATCGTCCATACCTTATTTAGCAATGATAAGATCCTTCCATAGCATATCTTCACAGGATGTAAGCTTCAGAAGCCAGTTCATCATCAAAATTTAATTCTCCATCTTTAAGTTTCTGATTGCCATCCCTCCTTTTTCCTTGCACATAGTTAACTACACCTATTTAACCAGGTTGAATTTCTTCTTATCTTAACTACCCCTCTACACGAAATTCCTTAACAATGCATCCAACCTCCTGATCACACTACTCGGAACTGGGAAGATGGACATCATGTAGAAGGGGAGTACATCCAGTACATTGTTTATAAGAGTCACCCCCCTTCCAAATATTGACTCTTTCAGTATATCAACTTCTTTTCACATTTCTCCGCCACTCTGTTCCAAATGTCTTTTGATTTGCTTTTGGCACCGAATGACATGCCAAGGTAAATGGTTGGAAGTTCCCCCTACTTTGCCACCTAACTTCCCTGCCAATACCTCCAGTTGTGCTACTTCATTAATGGGATAGATAAAACTCTTTTCCCAATTAATACGGAGGAGTCCACACACTGCTTCAAAAATGATGATAATCACCCTTAACATCAAAATTTGTTCCGCAGCTTCACAAAACTTAAGTGTCATCTTGGTGAATGTGTTATCTCCTACCTATCTTCCAGACCTGGTTGTAATCCTCTAATCCACCCCCTTGATTTTACAGTGTTGAGCATGTTACTCATTCCTTCCATTGCTAAAATAAACAAGAAGGAAAATAGAGAATCCCCTTGTCTTAGTCCTCTCTAAGAAGCAAAAACACCATTTGAAAACCTATTGATTAAACCTTAGAACCACATTGTGCTAATGCAATGTTTGATCAACCCAATTCACTTAATATCAAACCCTATTATTTGCAAGATATGAATGAGAAAACTCAGTTCAAGTGCTCATATGTTGTGTTGTATAGATGTACAGTTTGCATAGGAAACCTGGCTTGAGGCTTCTTTGCCTACATTCAACACATTCATTAGCAATTAGGATTTGCATCCATAATTTGTCTTCCCTTGATGAAAGTCATTTGCTACCTGTACACTAGTCAGTGAATGATCTTCTTTAACCTTTACGCCAATAGTTTAGCAATAATCTTATATACCTACCAATTAGACTAATAGATCTGACATCATTTATTAAACTGCACAACTTCTAAGGAATAATGGTCACAAGGTTGCATTTGTACTTTTTATTAAAGAAATCTTCTTCGTGAAAATTCTTGATTGCAGCAGCCAAATATTCCCCGAGGATTTCCCAATAGTGAGAGAAGACGGCCATAGAGTATACCACCTGGACCTAGATAAGACTCAAGTATATTGTTGTCTTCTCCCCCATCATGGGATAGTTCTCGTATCAAAATCTATTTCTATGTCTCTCTTTCTGTATATAAACTCTCATAGTAAGCCACAATTTCATTCCTTATCTTTTGTGGATCTTCCAGTACTACACCACTTACATTCACCTTGTTTATTATGTTGGCTCTTCTGTATAAATTTGCATATCTTTATAAGAACTTGGTGTTTTTATCCCCTCGTTAGAACCATGTTGCCCTGGATCATTGCCTCCCGCCGATCTCCTCTTTGTAAGAAATGTCTTCCAACTCCACGATCATAGACATTCTAGATGGTATCTCTGCCTCATAAAGAGCTATATGCTCTTGTATCTCGTCCAATTCAATAAGTTGAGCTAGTACATTCTATTTCTAGATGCTTAGGTTCCGCAGACTTGTCTTGCTCCATTCCTTCGATTTAGTCTTCAAAGCTCTCAATTTGTCCATAGAGGGGCTCCCATTAAACTTGAAAGAGTCCTACCATTCCTTCACTTTTCATTGAAGCCTTCTATGCTTAGCCACCAATTTTCAAACTTGATAGACTACCTAATGTTTTTGAATTTGGCATCTAACTCTATTACAATGAGGAATCTATCCAACCTAACAACAATATTTTGTCTATCACCTTTTTTCCAAGTGAATTTCCTACCTGATAGTGCTAACCCCACCAACTCTGTCTTCAACGAGATCTGAGAATTCAGTAATGGCTTTACTTATCCTGTTACAGTTTCTCTTCTTAGATGGGTGTCCACTAATTTTATTACAGTTTCACACAATTCGCAAGCAACGCCCACTTCCCAAGGTCTCTTTCTTCCCTTTCTATCTACTATTTGGAGCATATAACCCAGTCAAGTGCCCGCTGAAGTCTTAGTTTATTCCCCTAAAACTGCAAGAAAATAAAGTACATCGTACTACTTTCTTCTCCCTAACTCCCTTTTATCCCAAATTTTAACAATATCTACTTAATCTCACTAGCTTCTAATTGTATATAATTTGCCCAATTGTTCACCAGACTTCTTTTATTATCTCTAACATATTTCCCGTAAGTTTGGTTTCTTGAAGGCATACTACATCAGCTTTTCAATTATGAATCATATTTCTATTACCCTCTCTTTCTGCCATAATTCAGTTCCATAACATTCCAAGACACAACTTTTAACATCATTGATCTTGTATTGCCAGATACTCCTCTACTTCTTGACCCATAACTACAGAAAATGCCAAGTTTCAAACCATTCAACTTATTCATCCATTTATTCTTTACAATGGCATGTATCCCCCCTGTCTGTTTCTTTTTGTTGTCCATCTTCATAAAAAGTTCCTTGGCCTTCTCATCACACCCTTTGAAATCAACCCCAAATTCTGCATGTGGTGCTTTTATAACGAATCTGATGAACGGGTTTCATGGTTGGTCTTCTTTGCTAGTAATTGGATATTCAGAGGAATTACGTCCTTATTGATGTTACTAGCTCCTTTACATTGCTCTTTCAGTTACATGGCCATAGAAATCTCTTCATTTGCTCGCCTTGTTTCTTTTGGACCTTCATTCAACTAATCAACCGGTGCTTCTGAACCGTCGTTTTTCCCTTGCAAAATCTCCAGCTCTTGGAACCTATAAGTTGTAGCAAGTTTTGACATAGTTGCACTTACATGGATGCTCATAATGTCTTCCTCTTGGTTTCTTCTTGATTAAAATGTGGCTAATTTCTCATTATCGGGCATAAAAAACCTGAGCCCAAATGTCCCCCCCTTTTTTAATGTGACCCACCGCAGCTCAAAGTTGGCTTTTTACTTTTGTCTCTGGCCAAGTGTCCCAAATTTCAAAAGATCTTCTCCAGAACCCATGTGATCCTCCCCAAGACCCACTGGCCCTTTCATCAAAATAGGCCTTATATCTCTTACACGCACTGGACCAAAGGTACTTTTTCTATACTCTCTTCAGCTACTTCCACAATGACTGATAATTCGACCCATATCAAAATAGTGTATACATAGCTGTTGTTGGACATCATGATCTCCCTTAAAATATTCTTTCCATCACCATGAACTTTATACAAGCCCAGAGAAGATGGTTCTACAGGGCAGTCTCTTTTTCTATCTCGATGAAACCACCACAATGGTTTTCAGTCATCTTGAAGATTTTTCTGACCACAAGTTTCGATGGAGTCTTAGTTGTCTGATGCATATGCAATCTAGTTTAATTTCTTCGCTAGCAACCTGTCGTCGTTCTACCATTTTAGTGCCACTTCATCTTTTTCAAGATCCATCCACCAAATAGCACATGCTCTGCCATTTTCTTGGAGGGCATTTCGAATTGGA
>JBDJHY010000097.1:15107366-15120020 GCA_039654485.1 Withania somnifera | reverse complement strand
TTATAATATTAAATATATTATGACATATTTATAATATTAAAATATTTATTACATCATTATGACGTCATCCAAGTCGATCGAGTTTTTACGTCTGGATCAACCGGTTGGACCCATTGACCCCCGACCCCTAAGATCTTCCGAATCACTTGTAGAGCCGAGTCTGAAAACATTGCTTTATATACGTCCAATGAAGATCCACAATGGGAAGAAGATAATGAACTTGACCATGTACGTGTGAAACATTATCCTTCTATTCTCATTAAGAAAGTTATGTTAAGAATTTTCTTTTTTTTTTTAAATTTGTTTTTCAACATATTTTGATCAACAAACATAGAAAAATTGGAAAATGTATCAAACACACTCTATAAGTAAAACAAAAGTTTAAAGTAAATGACTTTTCAAATATAAAAAAAGGGTCATTTTTATAAAATAGACTAACAAGGAAAGAGTGTCGATTAACGTAAAGGGAGGGAGTTATTTTTTACAGGGGTTAAAGATAAAAGATAAGAGTTAAAGAAAGTCATATACTTTGTTCGCAAAGTACTTGAGTAAACACTTTAGGCAACAATGCATTGCTTTAATTTATCCATTTTTTTATTCCAATTGTGGTTGACAACCCGCTCCAAAATCCAAATCCCTCCTCAGGGCCAACAAAACTTTTCACGTCCTTCCTCATTTAGTGACTCGACCTTTCAATTGGACTCAAAGCCCTCAACAAAACCTTCTCTTGGCTAGAAGTATATACCCACACAAATACAAAAGAAAACCCTAAATGTTAGCAACTTGATATAACAATAATAGTATAGCAGTATTTAAGAATTAAGGTAGAGAGATAGTTTCTAAACTTAGCAACTTGATATAAATCAAGGAAAATCACAATGGGCACAAACGGTGGTTGGTGGCTGCAGTATCATTAATATAATCCAAAAAGGACGACGGCTCAAAAACTAGTTATTATGATCAGAGAGTCCAAGCTTTTATAAACTCAACATAAGCTTCCTGTAATACAGATATAGGAGTCAAATCTCACAACTTGCAATAAGATTGTAACACAATAGACCTTCAAAGCCACTACACTTCTTCTCCATCACTTCCCTTCACATACTCATGAAGCTTCTCACTCAGCTTACATAAAAACCTACTTTTTCCTTGCTAAGAGCTATGGTATAAGCCAACTAACATGTACCTGGATTATTGCATTAAAATCCTTATTATCTTTTACCAAGTAATATCTCACAGAGAAGCATATTAGGGAAAGTTCAAAAGTAAGTGGAACCAAACATGAAGAAAAAAAAAAAAAAGGAAAAATCACATTTACCTCTTGGACAGTTACCAATGTCCAGTACATACCTCCCTAGTTACCTAGTATGTACCCAATCACCAAGAATTGAGAAGATTGGGCTGAATTTTAACCCTAATCTAGCATTTCATGGTAATTTGGGAAAAGTAATTTTAGAAATTTTAAGCCAAAAAGAGAAAAATGAAACATGGGTGAGAACTTCAAAGCAAAAGTGTCTTTTTAAAAGATGTATCTTAAGAGAGGAGCAACTCTTAAGTATTTGAAATATATATATATATATACATATATACCCTTACTTCCCATAAGACTTGTAGTTCAAGCTAGTATTAATGTCAGCACCAAAATTGACTTTTCAGGTAACAGCCTCATCGCGATGATAAAGTCTACCCAGTCCAGTTCACGGTGACAGTGAGTGTGGCGCGTGGCAGTGAATTCATCGCTTCTCTTAGTTGGTGGGCTCAAATTTGAAATTTCAATTTGTTTAGAGCTTGAAAAAGCATATTCTAAATATTGAGATAAGTCAGAGCTTCTATAATGTTACATAAATATTTGTGAAAATATTCTAACGAAATATGACTAAGATAATACAATTACTTAATGATACTGACCAACATATTAAGTAATAATGCTGTTCGTCTTCTCGATAATGTGATTGGAAAATACATATTTGATGTGAAAAGATTGTTTTATATCACGCAGAAGAATTGTATTTTATAACTCAGGTTTAATATTTATTTTATTCAACTAAAATTCAATTAATCAATATTATATTTTTTAAAAAGGCATTCTAATAGCATATTATATTTTGTTATGAATGATAACATTGTAGAATTGAATTTTTTTTCTATAGTATTCATATTCATTGCTCATCTGATAGCATTATAAGAATTGATTATTTTTTTTAATAATTTTTATAATTTATGAAAATTTTCATGTTTATAAGAAAAAAATACAATTTTTAACATATAAATTACATGTTCAAATAAATTTCAGTTTTAAAATTCAAATTAACCTAATTTGATTTAATTCAAAATAATGTCCAAACGGGCTCTTAAACTTTATCTAAGAGAAAATCATTAAGTGGAACTAAAGAGACATTTTATATGATATTCAAGGGCTATAAAAGTAAATTAGTTGATAACTTTATGCGACACTAGGGAAAACTCGAATCATTTTCTGGTTACAAAAAAAAAAAAAGTTCAACTACTTTTTATGATACTGAAGTTTTTTGTTTTAAAATAGCTTAATAACTTTGGTGCAATAAAATAAAAGCTGAGTAGTCGTTCCTAATTACCTCGATAATTTTCGTTTTTCTTGTTTTACTTTCTATTTTGGATTCTAACAAAGCATTATTAAATCATTCATTAACAACTATCATACATCGCTGACTGAATTACATTACAATTTCATTTTGGTCTGTTCTTTCACTCAATTTATTGTCACCTGCCCTTCCTTTGTATTTGTACCATTTTGCACAAAAGAGAAAATAACCCAAATTCAGAATCTCTAGAGCTGCAATGAGGTAGTAAAAACAGTCTAATTTTCCCTTATTAAGGTCCTCAGCCAACCAATCAGATGTCTTATGAACAATTGATGCGAAGAAACTGCTCAAATAACTTGACCCTGCCATTCCAACAAAGAAGACAGACGCCGCGATGCTCCTCATGTTTTCAGGGCATTGTTTATAAAAGAACTCGTTCTCGCTGATTAATGTAAATGCTTCGGAAAGACCTGTAATCAGTTACGAGCATTTGAAGTACGTTAAAGTTAACAATAGTATTTGAACGCTGGAATTATGTCTCAACATGACTTCACTTGGAAAAGAAGTTAATGTTCGTTGTTGATTAATGAAAATATTTTTGTCAAATGCTTTCATCATTGTTCATTTTTTATAAATTTGAGATGAAATACGAATACCATTGACTGTCCACTGGTGCATGATGCATGGACGCATCCACCATTGGACAGACATCCCCAACAAAAATGCAGTGAATGGAAACTGTTACTACTATTTAACATTACTTCTACACTAGTGCTTGAACTTCGAAGTCTCTGTTTCAAGTTGAAGTTGAAATGATGAGCAACATTGTAAAAAGAACACTGATTTGAAAGGCTTACCTGATAATGCCATCTGAGGTATTAGCCATAGTCCTGACATGGATGAAATTGCACCTTTCCCCTGAGTCATTTGTAGCATTGGCCCAGTCATTGCCAGGGTCCTTCTTTTGTCTTCAACAATCCCTGACAAGACCATTGTAACGATCGATAGAAATATCCCAATTCCTATCTTCTGGAGAAGGGTGATTCCATCTTCTTTTCCTGTGAATTTCCGAAGCCATGGAAGTAAAACACGATCGTATATAGGTAGCCAAATTGATATGCTGAGCATGGAAATGACTATGAAAGATGCTGGTGGGATGTGGAAATTGATGTGGCCCAGTTGATTGTCACTTTGTAAGGCTTGGAAGATAACATAATTTTGTAATTGAACAACAGAAACATAATAGATAGTTCCAGCAACCCATATTGGGATTACTCTCAGTAAGCATTTCACTTCTTCCACTTGCTGAATGCTGCAAAGCCTCCATGGATCGACTGCTGATCCATCTGATGAGTTTATATGGTCTTCTGGGGTTTTTATTGCTGCTTTACTCAATAATCTGAAATCATGAGCTGTATTAGTTAGTCAAATAGTTGCGTAAAAAAATTATTTTGCGACTTTACTTACATAGGGTTGAGTTCAGTAACCATACGTCAAATTAACTCGTATATTATGATGCTAGCAAGAGGAATTACCTAAACTGATCAGTGTAAGGAAGCAAAGAATTCAAGGAATTGGAAGCCACATAGTTAAATAGGGAGAAGCAAGGTTGTTGTGGCAGCTGCAAGTGCCGTTTCATGAATGCAGCCACTAAGACCTGTGCCACACTTGACAAAGGGCTGCCTTTTGGCACAAACCTGACATAAATTTTAGTGCCCACAAAGAAAAGCGCACAAGAAAGGAACATAATAATTGTTGGGATGGCTAATCCTAGGGACCAACTGATATTTGTTTGAACATACACGATGATAGTCAATGAGACCATCACAGCGAACGTGCGAGTGAAATAGTACCAATTGAAGAAGCTGCTGATTCCTCTTCTTCCTGATTCAGTACTGGGATCAAATTGATCAGCCCCAAATGCTAAACTACAAGGCCTTATGCCAGAAGCACCAATTACTAGCAATCCAAAGCCTCCTAGTAAAAATGTAATTTGTCCTGTTGTTGGACCAACGCACATTGGGGCAGTTTCTTGATTTCCACATTCAGGTGGATGAAGCTTTGAGACGGCTGCTGTTAAAGTCAGAACTAGCATACCCTGTAAATTATCATATTGGGAAACAAATACAAGATCCGGTAATTACAAGGACATTTAAACAATGGTTATTATAGTGTGTGTTTAGTATGACAGAAGTCATTTCCTCGAAAATTTGTCCTTTTTTCGTGTACAACGATAAAGAGGAGAGATACTGGTATTATCTTTTCACCTCATTATGACTTACTTTAACCATCACATAAATATAATTATTAGTCTTAACTACTAAAAAATTCAGCAGAACACATTCCGAAGTGTTATTATTAATCTTGGAGATATTTTCTTTCTGAAAAATATTTTCCATCAAAAATGACTTCTGTCATATCAAACAACTCTGAATATCATTCTTTTTTCAGCATGATCATGAATTCTTGTACCAAGAAGGAAGAGACTGAGGCAAATCCAAGAATCTTGTAACGGCCCAAGTAAGTATCAGAGAGGAAACCTCCAAGCAAGGTGCCAAAGTTGCAAGTGCCATTGAAGATGTTGACAATATTAGTAGCGGTTATGGCCTTCAAATGAAATATACTAGTCAAATAAACCAAGAGATTTGATGAGCTTCCAATTGTTCCTAGCTTCTCAAATGTCTCATTCCCTGCAGTTTAGCATATAACAAGTTGAAGTCGACAATATGAATCCCTACTTTTATTATCGTCATCATACTAAACAGTTTAACATACCTTGAGAAGTATAAAATAGTGCAAGGAAAGGAACATTATGAGACTACTCAATAATAAGCAGTTTTGGGTAAAAGTTTAGTACACACAAAAATTTAAATACCTATAACAAAGGGCATTGCTCTAATTCCTCTGTATTTGATTTCATCTTTAGTTGATTCTTTGTCAAATTCCTCCATGGATTGGCTGCTAGTAGTGTTATGGTTCTTTTGTTATTTTTTCAGTAGATATTACTAAGGAAAAGGCAAGAATGAGATGGTTATATAAGAGGGAGATGAACATTTATTAATTGAATCTTATTCTTTTCCCAATTATAGATATAGAATAAGTTGACTTTTTTCTCAATGCACAATATGTGGAAAGAAATTTGTGATACTGTTGAGACACGTGGAGAAGGGGAAACCACCTTAGTGGAATCATTATATTGCCTCTAAAATTCAAGGATATCAAACCATAAATTCATTCCAACTTCAGACTAAATAAAAATTTACAGACATGTTTTGCTTCCTCAAGTAAAATATTCCTTGTTCAAGAAATTAATAACAATGATTATTTTTTTGACAATATTAAAGTGGGGTTAAATCAAATCATACGTTGGCCTCCATTAAAAATGAAAGCCAGTGCTGTTGGAAAATGAGGTGTTTTGTTGCACATGACAATCCATCTATGCAGAGGTCCATTGCTGAGGAGCATGCCAACATTAGTGTGAACTAGAATGATTATATCGTTTGGTAGTCAAATATAAAGAAATATAAAGTAGAGATACATAGAATAATGTAGAAATCATCTTATTCAAATACGTGTTAAAATACAAAAGGTAGAACACCTTTGATGTTCGATATTGTACTATAGAGCACTACACATTTGTACTTTCTTGCTCTCTCTCATTCATATTAGACGAACAATAACAATAACACATCCAGTATAATCCTACAAAATAGGGTCTAGCGAAGGTAGAGTGTAGGCAAAACTCACCCCTATTCCAAAGGTAGGTTGTTTCCAATAGACACTCAGATTCGATTGCAAGAGTTGGTAGATACCCTACATGTACATACCTTTTGAACTTTGGTTATTAATATACACGTTGATGTCCAAGCCAAACCTCTCTGCTCCCACCATAATGGTGACATTTAGTTGTAGGCCTAGTCTCTAGCACCCATCACATTCAGGGAAAAGTAGGAAACAAATAATAGAGTAACAGTATCAAGCAAAATATTTTTTGGCACCTTTTCTCCTTCAGATATGAACAAAATATATTTATGATACTATCAAACTTCTGTATATGCTCTCCTGTAAAAGCGATTCCTTTTCTTCTTTTTTTTTTTTTTCCAAATAAAGGAATTGTTGGAAGGCAGACTGCTAACAGTGAGATTAGATCAAGCTGACTAGCTGACCTTACAGGAGCGGTATATTGACAGGGACAATATATTTTTTTTTACAGGAAGTTTGCGACTTTGAGTCCTCTTTATAGCACTTTATGCATGGTACATGAACAAGCTGCTACCAGTGGAGCAAGCAATCAAATTATCCGTTGGATGCCAAGCCAGATGCAGCAACTTGGACTTCAGGTTACAGGAAATCTCATTTTCTGAGCTGAGATCATGACCTGAAATCACCAAGAAATAGCAATGTAACTAAGATGAAAACTAATTCAGGGGCGTTGGATCTGCCACTATTTGATGAATTATGTGCCCTGCATAAGCACATGTATATTGTTACTAACTACCTTGGCGATAAAATCCTCGTGCCAAGTTACTCAGTGATGACCTTCGAGGCCTTGAAGTAGTTTGAGAGGTTGGATTTCTACAGATCAAGATGTAATGAAGGGTTAATCCAAGTACAAAAGAAAGATAATAGAGGATGATCTTCGTACAAGGGTTACCTATTTGGATCTTTTCCGACTTCCAGTGTGATGCCATCTTCATTAACAGTTCCACAAGAAAATACACGAAGATGATTGCTAAATCAACAAAATATTACCGCTATTCATCATTTGTACAGAATATCAACAAAATGAAAGTACGCAGTTAGACGACAATTCATATGTTGGCATAGGTTAGAACTGTCATTGAAGGATAAACCTGTAAGATCCAGTTGCAAATTGAAGACTGTCTCCGTTCAGGCAACAATCAAACTTATCAAAGATGGCATCATTTGTGTACAACTTAGAAAGCTGCCACACAACATGCATTAGGTCAACATACAGCAGTACATGTATTACCGTTTTCATTTTCACAAATTAAACCATATGACTAATTGTTTATATATCAGTAAACCTCTGAGAAAATTTTGTGGTGAAGACCTTCATACCTTAGGGCGGAGGTGTTCATGAATCTTATATGTTGCAATTGGGGAAGTCTCCATGTGAGTGTCCCATAGCTATCAAATAGTAAACAAATAAGATACAATTAGATCCCTCTTACTGACTGCGAATGTAAAATGTAAAAGAAGGCAGCGACCACTGGAATATGAACCACACAAAGTCACGGCTTATTTGTCATGTCACTAAGATTAAGAGAAAAATGAAGATTCCACTAATGAGACATGACAGAATCAAAATGAGGTGGCAGTTAAAAAGACAAAAAGGAAAAACAGAAAAGGGAAAGCACAAAATCAACAAGCTGAACACACTTTTAAGTACCCAAAGGATGAAATAAGGAAAATGTTGGACACATTGAATTCCCCAGATTAAATAGTGCACTAATCGAGGAGTGAAAGATGTGTAAGCACATATTAATGCTAACTCTATCCTGTAATTAGTTCTTGAGATTACAATATTCGGAATTAATTTCTTTGATGAAATGTAATTAGAGACCAACAAATGCAGGAAATATAGTTAACGAACTAAAGTTCAGTCATCAGTGTACATATACATTAAAAGGATTAACAAAATGGAGAAGACCTTCAGTGTCATGTAATCACGAGTTAAGATATGCCTTCCATCCATGGCATATTTCATGTCAGATATAGAAGCAATGATCTCACTGAAAAATGTTTTAGAGCCGTGGCTCCTCCCATCTTGCAGTCTGTAAAAAGTAGTACCGTAAGTTGCAGCTCATTAGATTTAGTATTCTAAACCACATCAGAGAAGCAGATTAGAAGCCACACTGTGTCATACAGATGAGAAAATGGAGATGGGTATAGAACTCACATTTTCACATTGTGATCACATATTGCGGACTTCCTCATGTCAACAAGCCGGATAAATCCCCGGGAACTACTATAAGCCAACAAATTGCAGTGAAATGGATGGAATTCTGCTGCTGTAATCACCTCTACATAGAAAATGGCGCAATGGTCATTTTCATCCTTTATCAGGTCAAACTTTTGATGCAGAATAGAAGAATATGGTGATAAAACTAAATTACCTAATGGCATTATTCGATCCATGTCATAAGGTAGATCATCATTTCAAAAAATTTCAGCTCAAGTCCTTTCAGGGGAAGGAGTAACGGTGGCTTCTGATTTCTTTCAATTGTTCATAGATTTTCTTATCTTTTCTTATCAGGGGAAGGAGTAACGGTGGCATGGGGATGATAGGAGCCATTCCTTATATCAGAGGAGAACAAGATGTCAGAAGGATAAATAATGCACTTTGGATTGTTGGGTGGTGTGGGGTGGGGGGCCTTTTTCCTGTTAATGCCTTCCTAAATCACTGATAATAATCAGACCCAAGGGTGTGGCCTAGTGGTCAATGAAGTGGGTTAAAGAACCATGAGGCCAAAGGTCTCAGATTCAAATCTCAGCAAAGACAAAAAACACTAGGTGATTTTTCCCATCTGTTCTAGCCTTGGTGGACAGAGTTACCTGGTACCTGTTGCTGGTGGGAGGTGGTAGGTATCTCATGGATATAGTCGAGGTGCGTGAAAGTTGTCCCGGACACCACGGTCATAAAAGAAAAATCACTGATAATAATCCCTTAGATGTCATATCATTGTTTCTTTGATTTTCTGCATGCATCTTTGGAATTTAGTGATAGACAGGAAGCAAGAAATCTTTCAGAGAACAAGAGTATCCTTCCCCCCACCCCACACAACCAAGAATGGGGCTAAAACTGTTCTCTTCTATATCAAAAAGACAGGCCCAAGAAGTTTCCCCCACCCTCACCCAACTAATGTCATCCCTAGCATGAGATCTAACTGTAGATAACTTAGGATAGAATATACTCAAAAAGAGAGGCATTATGTAGATTTTAGATACATAAATGTACAATCTACACACATCCTTATGTTGCTAAGTTAACCTATGAGACCTAAAGCTGCTACCTGAAACCATAATAAGTTCTTGAAGTGACCTGGCATCATATCATTAGCAGGTAGTTTTTATAAATTATACCTCCATAGTCCATACTTACAGAATATAAATGCTTCGAGAAGAGATCCAAAATTACCTGTAAGATCTTCCATATCTTTTGCCTTCATGTCAATTATATTGAAACACTGATCTCTGACCTCAAGGTTCCACACATTTATCCTAAGGTCATCCCCAGAGAGGAATGTCTCACCATCGCTGTAAGAGTATTAAAACCAGACTGTTATCTAATGTCTAACACTTCTTAAACTGGTAAACAACTTTCATACTGATGAGCTTTCTGGTACTGATACTTAAAGAAGGATAATCTGATCTGATCAATCAAGCTCAATAAGAAACACAAACAGCAGGTGGTGGTCAAATTTCATTTCAAGTGAGTAAGTTTAAATTCATAATACTTGCAAGAGCATAAGAATACCTATTGTTTGAGATGGAATTAATGTTAAAATCATGAGCATCTGCATACACTCTTCGGGATGTTGTAGAAGCCACATTTGTGATATCTGCAACCTAGATACAATAGAAGCAGGAGTTACAAGCTATGACAGCATGTCAAATGCATATAATTTGGGGATAAGTGAATGTAATAAGACAAGAATATTTCAGGTAATACATAGAATGATTTACACTCTTCCATATCATACATGTGATGGCGATGTGTCGTTCATTTTGTTAATCCATTCTAGACTATAACCATTAGCATGAGATGATTCACTTTCTCCACTCATGTAACTTCTATCGGCTAAAAGAGAATTCTCTGAAGTCACAGATGGATTGATGTCCACTTGTTTAACTTTCTTTACTTTCTGTTCCTTGATCTGTAAAAGAAACAAATGGAGAAAGCAGTAAATTGATATGTACAACTTAATAAACTCACAGTAGATAGGAATTGACAAGTCGATCTAATTTCATCCAGCTTTTTTCTTAATGTACAGACAAATTCATCTTGGACAGACTCTGAACAGGCAATAAGCTAATACTTGAATTTCCTGACAGCGAATATCCTCCTTTATTTCCCCCTTGCTTTTAGTTTTCGTGTTATGTGTGCGACAGAATAGATGAATATTTTAGAAACAGTTCTTAGTTCAGAAATTTGCATCTAACCAAGCGAAGTATCTTTAAGAAATCCTTAGAAGATAAAGATGATAGTATCACATGCATTTCTAATTATCAATATTTTGATGATGCATGAAAAGGCTCCCAAGGTAGAACCTTTTATTTGGAGGAGCACCAGACACACACACACACACTCACATATATATATATATATATAAAAGATAGTCCATTTCACATGCTTTATTTCTTGAGTAAACGTGGTAATGTAGCAGCAGCTGAAATACAAAAAAGCTCATGCAAACACTAAACAGTATTTGTCTATTATCATTCTGAATGCGCTCTTTGCCTGCAAGAGAACAACCAAAGAAACCTGAGGTTTTCCATAAAACAGTTTTTTTCCACATGATTTCTGCAGACATTTATATACAAAGGAACCATGTAAAGGCAAACAACTGATTTTTCAGGGCATGTTGTAGTATTAGATCACATAACATAGCAAACAGATAATCCCCTAAAAGGCCTTATGCAAACTTTCAGAAACTCAAAAGACGGCCATTTCTTTCTTCAATTTGAGACTCTCTGAAGTTTCACGAATTCCACAGGAATTTCATACCTTCCAAAGTTTTATCGTCCTGTCATTTGCAGTAAGAAGAAATAATGATCTGTTCAGTTTTGTACACCATCTGATTTTATTAATCTTCTCTTCAATCTCCACACTCTTCAAATAGTCAAACTGAAGAAGATGTAACATGATCAGCATCCATAGGTCTTAAAGATCACCTATAGATGCAGAATTTTAAGCAGCCTTACGGATGTATACCCGAAGGTAGATAAATGAATATCTAATCATACCTCAGTTTCATGACTCTGGAATTCCGTCTTATATTTAAATTCAGGATGCTGCCTTTGTGTAAGGTTGAACTGACCAGAGTCACTTCGAGAACCGCGATCAAAGAGATCCTAAAAGACCACAAAGGTGAACAGGTTACATGAGACGCAAAGTTTGAATATGACACAAATGATACTTTTGAGAATTTTGCCCGCACTTCTTTACCAGCCTGCCGTTCAAAAATCATGACACGTCCACCATGATCTCCAACTGCCAGATGATCGCCATTCTTGTCGAACTCCATGGTAGATAAAATATCGCCTAGCATAAAATGCTTTTTATGTGTTGTTCATCGAGAAATATAAAGGCAGAAATAAAAGGGACGTCAATTTCCTTCTTCTTCCTTGTATATCTTTTGTTCATAATTCCACTCCTTTTTTTTTTTTTTTCAGGTGAGAGGATAAATTAAGGAAAGAAGAACTAGACATCTCTTTGCTGTTTTCTCTTTTATATAACTGAAATTCAGAAAATGTTATAGAAGTATAAAGTTGTGCATCGGGCATCAGCAGTCACGAGCAAAAAAATACCAAAAGTTCACAGGCAACCAATTTTCTTTCTCCGGATATATAAGAATTTCAAGATAGGTCTGTTATTAGATGAAGAACAAAATGCATGTGGATATAGTCCAACATGCTAAAAGAACTGATAGAATTATTTTCCATAATATATAAACAATATTGGTTTCAACAATCCATCCCAACCTTCTGTTGTTTAACAATCCTCATGCCACCCGCTAACCCCCTTCTCATTCAGAGGATGCAAAAGTCAGTGCCAGTTCGTCCCCTTGCCACATATACGATGCATAATTTAATGGATTGGTTTGTAAACAGTGTTCCTATCTTTTTACTCTATGCTACTGATTCTTCTCACATTCTCCGCCAGCTTCTTTAACCTACATAGGAAACATCCTAACAGAAAAGAGTAAATCATAATATGCTTCCTATTGTGGGAGTCTCATTAACTTAATCCTCCAATTGAATTTCCAAGGCAACATCTTACTCAACTTCAAGATTGACCTATGCATAATTAAGGAATACGAATTAGTTGATGGCCCTCTGCTAACAG
>JBDJHY010000097.1:15046711-15058743 GCA_039654485.1 Withania somnifera | reverse complement strand
ATTGTATGATCAATCTTCAACCTTGGTGCAATTGTGATGTTTTCTTGCTAGGGTTTCCCTCCTTCCTTGGTGATAGATTCCTCAAGTCAATACTTGTTGTCCCCCAAACTAATCTGCTGCATTATGCCTCTAAAAATGCCTCTTAAGGGTTTTTTCCCTTGTTGGTGAAAAGAATAAATTTCCCTTAATCATCCCAATTAAAAACAGGCCCAGCCGCTGTTCGTCAAACAGGATCATGATAAGGATCACGACGTGATCCCTATCGTGATCAGTGTATTTTTGCTGGAATTTCTTCTTTACTTCTTGACTAGTCTTTCCTTCTCTAATTTTCTTTCGTATATCCATAATATCCTGCAAAAAGTTGTTAATCTCATTGGTTAGAGGTATTTCCACATATTCACTATAAAACCATCACATATTATACAATTACTCTCAAAACAAGATTAATAAATACGAGTTAAGTAGCTTTCCGGCAGGTAAAACTACCTATGATCAAGTATCCTCCTAGCTCCAGCTTTTAAGGCCACTTACGACACTCCCTCTGAGGGTCCTCTAAATATCCCGTGTATTACCCTTGTGACGTTGGTATTTGGTCTATAGAGGGGGGATGAGTTGGGCTCTGTATTGTATTTTCATATTGTTGATTTGGTCCCACAGGAATGCGGTTTGGGTTGACGTAATCGCCCTGAACCTAGTATTTTTGAGTAGGGAACTGGGTAATTATTCTGGGGCATGTCCCACCTCTTGTTGTGCTGACCCCGACCTAGGCTGCCTAAGTTGTATCTTGGCCCTTCCGGGGCTGGTGGTTTCCACGAACACGTTGTCCTTGACCTTGGAGGGGGGGTCCTGTGGTTGTGGTGTATTACATCAGCATCCCTCGCTTGACGTATTTATCGATCTCTCTCATAAGATCCTTGAACGCTTTGGTGTCGTGATCATGGTCATTGTAAAAGTGATACCAAAAGCTCCGAGATCGTTTGTACAGGGGGGGCTGGAGTGCCTATGGTGGCCTCAGCACATTGTAGTGGAGTGCTAAGATCTCTGACCTTGTTTTGGTGAGTGAAGTTAGTATGCCTTCAGGAAACTTAGGTTCACTTCTCCCCTTGTATAACCTATCAAAGATGTTCCTCACCGGGATTCTACCATCGCTAGGCATTTTTTTGACTTATTTCCTTCCTATTTTTTCTTATTGGCCTCGTCTGCGGTAGCGTAGCTCCTAACTACCCTGAACAGTTCTTGTTCCGTCTATGGAAAATTTTGCCTCAGCTTGGTATATAATTTTCTAGGCTGGAGTTCGTTTAAGAAAGCCGAGAAGACGAGCTAGTCGGTTTTGTGCTCTATATGTAAGCTTTCTTCCGTGAAGCACTCCAGATAGGCGCTTATGATTTCATTTCTTCTTTGTTTAATGTCTAAGAGGACTGTCGAGTTTTTCACCACTTTTCTCTTCTGGTAGAAACGGGTGTAAAATAGCTCGGCCAGCAGACGAAAAGAGGTGATGTTGTTCCTAGGTAAGTCATCAAATCATATCCTTGCCTTCTCTACTAGGAACTCGATGACACGTGGCTCATGTGCTTCCTGTTGCACCGTCTGTTCACCATCTGGAAACTGAATTGAGATAGGAAGTCACTCGGGCTTGCGCTTTCATCATACGGTTTTATCCCCGGGGATTTGAACCCCTTGGGGAGAGGTGTGCTCATTATTTGTTCAAAGAAAGGGATAATTACGTCCCCTATTTCGTCGATACCCAGTATCTTGTCCAGTTCATTCTTTATGAAACTCGTTTGAGGAGTTTGACTGTGTTTTCCTTCCTTGATTTGAACTCGTGGTGGGCCTCAAACTCGTTAGGAATACTCTCCCCTCGTTGTTCTTGTGGCACAGCAGGCTTCCTTCTTTTATAACGTGGGTGTTCGTCGTCAAAGAGGAAATCATCTGTCTCTGGGTAATCCGGCCTGGACTCCTGTTGTGGTTGTTCTTTCTCCGGGATGGGTTGGACATCTCCATGGAGCCTCATCTCAGGGTGCTCTTTGCACTACCGTTAGAACAATGATTGGTGTTCCTGGGAAAATTGCGCAGCAGCGGCGAGATGATCATCGGTCAGGGGTTGATTTTGGGCATCCCCTTGGCTGGGATGCCTAGTATGCTTCTGCGTTTGTGCCCTTCATGTGCGGCCCCTACCGCCTCGGCTAAGGCCAGCTATCACTAGAGTTGTCACGCCTCAGCCGGCTCTGGATGTAGTCTTGTTTCGTGTCTTAACCATGTTCTGAAGAGTGTTATTTTATCTTAGAGTAATAGAAATTAGGATATTGTTCGATCCCCACAGACGATGCCAATTGATGAATCCAAAATAGACCAACAATTACCTGACTGTGAATGAATCTTTTTACGAACACGTATCACAGCAACTTTAAATAATACACCTGCAAAATAAAGGTCCCAGGGTGGTCCCAGGGTAATTCTCTGATGCTTAAGTTAGTATTAACCTAGGAAGGAATTTCAATAGTATTTGAGAGTAGTATTTTGAGCGTATCTTTGCCTTTGATCCTTCTGGGCCTTTTATAGACTTTTCTGGTAACCTTAATTGGTAGACGTTATGATTACTCAACCATTGATAGTACTTACCCAATTATGGTAATTATCTAAATATAGTAATTGTAATATTAACACATTTAATGAGTCCTAGTCTACTACCGTTATTCTACAAATAATAAGATCAAAGAATGCTAAGAGGATCATATTAGGTAATACGTACCAATGGAAATAAGTGTTGGAGCATGATCAATGCCCATTATATCAGCATATCCACGGTTCAGTATATCAGCCTTTACAACACTAAATCAAATTCAGTGACTTTATATTATACATATATAAATAAATACATACGTGCCAGTGGAAATAAGTGTTGGAGCGTGAAATATTTCTACTTTTTTCCGGAGTTCTATTCTTGAATTTGTATAAATTTGAAAAATATTAAAAATCATTATTACTTTTTTCCCTCCAAATTATTCATAAAAATTCAAAAATAGGTCCAATTTGTATTCACATCCAAACACAATTTCAATTTTCAAATATTATTATTCACTTTGAAAACATAAATTATAGTTTTTCCAAAATATTTACGATTTACATAATCAAAAGTTCCTTAAATGTAAACAAATATGTTGTGATTAAATCAACGTATTTAGAAACTAATCTATAAACGTAATTTTCCGTAAAGTTCATATTTGGGAACTTCACATAACTAGATTTCCCATAAGAATTTAATTAGAACCAAACACAAAGGGAGAAATGCAACTTTGGTATTTGTATTGCTGTTTAATTTCAAGGTTTATTCCTTGTATTATTTTACTCGGCAATTTTGACCTTTAATTAAGTAAAGTGTGCGCTTTTGACTTCATTTAGACTCGTTTTGACGAATTTGTATGCTATAATTTGATTTAAGTAATTAATTTAAGTGATTAAATTTATACATAAAACACGTGTCATGCATCTTGACAAGTCTCCTCCTCCACCTCAAATGCCACTCCGGTTATGGGATCAAATTGAGTATTTTAGTTGTAGTTGTTACATGTCATGCATCTTGGCATGAACGTTGGTATAACACCTTATTACATATCTTGTCATGTTTGGTATTGCTTTGGATTTTGATTAATTCAAATTCATCCATTAAAAGGAGAAAGCGCTGCCAACTGGATTTCTTTTTTTTTCATTTTTAGTGTTTTGCTTTAAGAATTTGGAGGAAAGAAAAGGAGAGAAGCTTAATATTCTATATTTGTCTTACAATCTATTGCTAATGAAGGCAACTCAATATAATCTCTTGAATAGTCAGAAACTTGAAAGCAATTACCATTCTTGAACTTGAGGGAGTCAGGGAAGACGATACCCTTTTGCTGGTTTATCATTGATAGAAATATAGAGTTAGATAGCAGGGCATTGTAGCTGGAAGGCCTTCTCGATGTTTTGTCCGTCGATTTTTGAATGGTGAGGGGCATCAGAAGGCATCTTTGTAGCAGAGAGACTTGTTTCATTAACATTTTAACGACTTCTTGGTAAACAATGGCATTACCTTTTGGGTGTGAGATGTAAGCCATCCCTGTAGCAAAATAAAACATAATTAATAAGAGTTTCACATTTCACCGCTAAAAATATCGGGCAAGTACTAAGTTCAGAGTAACTGTCAAGACACATGTTTATTGACGATGTTGTGACAAGAAGGTCACTGTTTGCTGCTAACTTAGGCCATCACTGTATCTCCAACGTCAATCGCCCCCGCCCCTTCCCCTGAAACCCTAATCATTCTTATAAAACATATATAGACATGACCATTCCTATAACACCATATAGCACTATGAACTTCAAATATTATTGGAACTATGCAAAGGTTTTACTTAAAAGGATGTGCAGAATTTCTCACTTACCTGAGGAACTCTGTTTCCTGCATTTTAGACCACAGATTGATGGAAGGGAGACCTAGCTCCCCCACCAATTCAACACACTATTTTGCATACTCTCCAGCCACTTCATTTGTCCTTTCTGGAAATACCATTGCTTTGTCTCCATATAGGGACCTGTTTTTAAAATTGAAAAGTAAGATATCCCAACACAATAATATTTGATTCTTTGCACTACCAAAAGCCGAACAAATGAAACAAAAAATAAGTAGGGAAGAAATTGGTTTCACTGATAGAGTTGATCCACTTGCGACTGTTTAAAAGTGAACTGTTTTGCTTTAGAAAAACGAAAATGACCAAAGAATATGAAAGATCATTTGACTGTTGCTATAAAAGTTGTAGAAAGGAATGTCCTCTCTGATGGGGGGGGGGGGGGGGGGGATACTAGTGTCGCGTTGGTGTCTTGTGTGAAACTGCATATTGGGTACTTTTCGGTAGCCATGACAATGGACCATGCCTAATGATGCTGAAGCTGTCTTTGCAGCAAAATCTGTAGTCTACTATTCAATAGGCACTGCACATAGAAAACAGCTTGCTCATTCCACTTTCTTTTTGCTCTCTCTCTACGAGAAGTAGATTACTCTCTCCAATCCATGTTTGAGAGGTTGACTTATTTCTCCAGTTATATGCATAAGTTATTGGATACTGTTAAGCTTTTGAACAGTTCAAGTTCTATCCCATTGCTAAAAGGAGCTCCAGCGTGTGTCAAGAAGTTTTCCAACATCCTAGATACCATAGAGTTTTCTTTTTTTTAAAAAAAAAAAAAGTAAAAAAACAAAGAGCAATTGGTTGCCTCATCATGTTTATTTTACCAATAGAGAGAATGGACCGTACCTTGCATATTCAAACCGTCCTGCTTCATCAACTGGTGGTGGAGTTATCAGCAATACTAGCACCGAAGGGGAGCATTTCTGTGTTATAATTAAGATGAATGAGATATACAAAAGAAAGCAAAACTCAACACAGATTTATAAACACACACACATAGCATAATGGAAGACAAGGGCCTAGTGTATTCCCTCTAAACAACTCAGGAATTCAGCAACTGGGTGGATGGATTTCATTTGTAATAAGATAAATAGATATTACTAGAAAGCGTGAAAATCAAAGTGGGTTCAATATCACTATATACTTGGGAGACGAATAAATGTAAGAATTTACATCTTTTATATCTTCTCAACAAGCTAGTGTAAAACTGGAATAGAAGTTTTGAAAAGAAAAGTAGGAAAATACGCCGCCTGCTTATACCAATTTAACGTTCCCATTTTCTCGCATTGTACTTTTGCTCATATTGGTGGTAATGAATAGTTGGTGAAGCTAGATATCACTGCAAATATGAATGATCCTTTCTCTCTTTGCAAATTATTTGGGGTTTTAAGTGAAGTCATTCACTTATGCCAGAAATCTACCATTTTAGCAAGAGCATGAACCAAAAAAATGGGCAGAATCTGCATGTCTTTCAACTAGCATAGCAACTAGGTTTCTCTTGAGAGGTTGCATACTATCATGGACTACCATTACACAACTTGCATAGCGACTTCCAAACTTGGTTTAATAGATATTTCATCCTTTCTGATGTTACTAATGCATGTGTTCCTTTGTGTAACACTGACTCCTATTTCTTTCTGATGTTACTGATGCATATGTGTTACTCTAAGCTAAACTGACCCGTATATTTGAAATACAATACAAACCCGCAAACCATTGCACATACCCTGCCAAATTCATATCTGAATCTTATACTCGTACTAAGTCCATGAATATAGGTTCCTAAAGAGGACAAGGAGAAGAAGAAAAGACACGCCTAAGAGGCAGATAACCCTATCAACTTTCAAGAATATATCAGCCTACATAAATTATTTTATTAACACAGGATATCCACAACCACTGTCGGTAGTGAAGCTTCATAAGTCTGTTGCTAAAATCTTTACAGTGTTAATTCAGTTCAGTTATTCCACAAATTACAAAATTGCCGGACATGGAAGTCCATGAGATAGAAATGACTACCAACCTGACCTCGAAAATATTGTTAACCAGATGTCAAACTTTTAATAATAGCTCAGCATCGGAGGCTCAACTTGATTCTTCAGTACACTCATGATACGAAAGAAAATTGCTGCAATGCTTCGGTATCTAATTATGTGGAAAAACTAGCTATAAATTTTAGCATTTTTTTCTTTTCACTGTAGCATGGACTAACTCCATGTTTTACTTATTCCTCACAGAATAGACCCCCCCCCCCCCTTTTTGCTTTGCTGCATTGGCTTAATACTTACACAGTTTTTTTTCATTGTCACTGCTAAATCTATCCTTGTCATCTTCCAGATCCTCCCATTTTTATATACGAGAAGCCTTCCGCAGACAAACATAATTAGGAGGAAAATTTTAGCACATATGAAAGTCGGCATTTTCCAGTTAGCAGCGAACAAGCATGATTGAATTGTGAAAAATCCAAACCTTAAAATGTTGTATTATTTTTTCTTAGGTTTTCCTTATATTCCTCTAGTGGGACATGCTGTCTTTCACTGGTTCTTCCCAAAAGAGCAGCATCATTGGCTCCAAAAAATATAGTGGCAGCAACAGGAGGTGTTGGATCATCCTGTAATATTAACAAAAATACAATAAACAAAAGTTTGGCAATAAGTAACAGTGCAGCTCATGACCATGACAGGCCTTTGTATATATCAAAACTTCTAAAATACGTGCATTGTATTAATAACCTCAAATCTGAGGCAGCAGAATGCAACAAATAGCCTCACAATTTAGCTTATTCAATTGCATACTGAGCAAACCACTCACTTGGAAATTGGAGAAAGCAAAGTTGAAAAAGAGGAGCAACTTTGTTGCAGCGTAAACAGTTAAAGACTATGAGATGTTGTTCTTATACTACTAAACCACCGCATCAAGAATAAAAAACTGCAGCTTTCTGATGTGGCTGTCAGAGAAGTCTGTTGCTCCATATCAACATCATGATCATCTTCTATTCTCTATAAAATTCTGAATTACTTGAAAATTCCAGAACAAGAAACTAAATCATTTTTTGGTCTGTCATTGAAACTGGCCAGAGATGTCTTCTCTACCTTCTGAAATAAATGTGCGAGGAGAACTGGGTGTTCACCGCTGTACCATTGCTCAGTTAACACGGAAGAACAACAAATTGAAGAATGTCTATCCCATACTCTTAACCCCTGTTGATCGCATTCAATTGTTCTTTTCCCCATAAGTCTTTCTTGATCCAATTGTTCCGTGACCACTCAAATTACATATAAAACCATCGATTTCATAAAGAATTCAAATTTCAAAAATACAAAATAAGGCATAAACGAGTGATATACAAGAATGTTACACAAATCGCACTTCACGATGATCCAAAGCCATGCTTATAAATGTGAAACAATTTCCTCCTTAAGTTGTTGTATATAAATTCCGTTACAGTTTCTTTTCTTTCCTTTCCTTCATCCCTATTGACTTTGCAAATTCATAAAACTCTTGATCTAATTTTTTCTCCACTCCGACCTCCAGACTAACAAATTGATTGAAATATCACCGAAGTCCTCTTATGCTCTTCCCTACCGATTAACAGCTCTTCATCTATCCTTCTTCCAGTAGATGGCATTAATAAGTTTTTTCCAAACATCCTTACCTTTTATGCTACACCTCACAACCATTTGAGTAGAAGACTTTTATCATGTAGCTTCAGATTTCTCACAACCAAGCTAGCCCTCCTTCTCGTCTGTAAGCACCACTGGCCATTTCTCTGAATTAGTTCTTCTCTTGTCTGCATTACCACTCCATAAGAATTGACTTCAGAAAGAGTTCATTGTTTTCTCCACTACAATTGGAGTTGAGAATAGGGATACTGGAGAGGTAGGCATTCCATCCAATACACTGTTACAAGAGCAAACCTGCCCCAAAAAATAGACATCCTTTCTTCCGTGGAGTATGTTTACTTGCACATCTGTCCTGGACACCCTGCGAGACGCTTAGGTCATTCCTTCTTGTCCCTAATGGAAGCACCTAATAAACAGTGGGAAACTTTTTCACCTTACATCCCAGTACGTCAGCTAGTTCCTATATGCAACCATCCGCATTAATGCTGAAAATACTACTCTTTACTAGCATCAGCACACTTCTATCATTACAACACCCAAATGTCTTACCACCAGCTATAATCATGCGGTAACAAAATTCAAAATAAGTTGAGATCAGCTATGTGAATCCTCGGTATCCATCGTTCTCTGCTCAAGCCCATTTTGTTCAGTAGATTTCCAACTACCTATAACTAAAAATAAAAAACCTTTCTTTCTCTTAGTACTCATTGATTTTTTCAAATTCCATAATATTCCTGATCTTACATTTTTCTTTTTCTTTTTTAAAACTTTGGGTAGGGGATGGGAAATGGGGAGGGTAGTATGAGATGGGAAACTGCTCTAAATTGAAAGTTAAGGTAGTCAACCAACTAAACTACTGAGATTCCTCGTTCTTGATTTTACTACTCTTCATCAAAACTATAAAATTTAGCAATCTACTCCAACAAAATATCCTAAATCATCACAACCCCATCGAATATTGTACCTCCAATTATAATCCTCAGTTACCAATAAGATCCCAAAAGAAGTTTCAAGAAAATGTGCCAAAAATGTTTTTTTTAAAAAAAAAAAATAGAGGGCAAGTGGATCATGTTGCATACCAATGGAAATAGGTGATGTAGCAGAACAATGCCCATCTAGTGTTTTATCCACCATAGCCTCGATTCAATATATCAGCCTTTTACAATAACTCTATATTACTAGACTGTAATATAGTTCAACAAATCAACTTGATTAAAAAAAGAAATACCTTGCGAGTATAAGTATCAGCAACCCAACCACCTAATCTGAAAGATTGTTCAGTAATTGAGTCACCAAACAATACTATTTGAGGCCTCATTGAGTAAACAAAATTCAAACCAAAAGAGTTGTGATGATTTTCAACAGATAACAAAAGTTAAAAACTAGATCCCAATAGTAACAAACTACAAAGGGGGAAAATGCAATTTTGGTCCTTGTATTACTCCTTAATTTCTTTGTTTGGTTCTTGTATTAAAAAAACAAGAAGATGCTGCTTTTTATGTAGTTCGAGCCCATTGAGAAATTCTCATGTCCTATAAGTTATGAAATTGTTAAGTATTTATTTATATTTTTCTTTTCCTCGACGATGTTAGAATTCGAATAAAAGATTTCACTTGGTGCTTCCAGTTTGGGAATAACTGAGTTTATGATCATTAAAGCAGCTTCAAGCTTCAAGATGAAAGCACATTGGTTGACTTTTCAAAAACTCCTGACCCTTATCCGAAATTCAAATCCTGGCTCCAATTTGTGACTAAACAAACTCCTGACTCCTGATCCCGATCCCGATCCCGATCTAAGATCAAAATCCAATCCACTCCAATTTTGAACCACTTATTTTTTGTAGGAAAACATGAATTATTTTCCTTCCTACCTAACACACCCTAAAAGAAAAAAAGATTCATTTCTTTTACATAACAAAAACCAATAAATGATATGAATATCCGTATCATGCGTTGGTTTATTCATATCAAAATAATAACAGGTCAGTTTATTTATTTATTTATTTTCACCTGACGTATTTCCGATTCACTCATATTCTATGGGTTACGGTTCAGCGACAGTTGAAGCTTTGGTTGGAAATGCCCTCTTTGGGTGACTCTTTGACCCACCCCTTTTTATCACCCATAGCGTACTAAGTAAGGAGTATTAGTTATTTCAGACTTTTGCTTTAAAGTTGAGGTCTGTAATACGTCACACATTTTGATACTTACCTTTGACTTTTTAAATTTATATGAACATGTCATACACGTCGCCAAGTTGCTGTCTTTGCTGTTCATTTAATTATGTGCCTATTCTGTTTTCTGCCACTGGGGCAACTTGTTACTGGCCACAATTCGAAATGTAGTGTTATGAGCTCGAAACGTGTAACCTCAAAGTTATTGTTGTCTCCTATGTGCCCCTTGATCAATTTATATACAAAAATATGTCATGCATCTTGCTAAAGTACAACACCTAAGTATATATTTTGTTCATGTTCGGTATCCCTTTGGGGTTTCAAATTAGAGAGATATATGTTTTGTCATGTTCGATCGCTTTGAGATTTGGACTAATTTGGATTAGAATTTCCTATTAGGATATTTTTTAATTTCAAGGGCTCAAATTCTAGACTTCTCGTTAAAAATTTGGATGAAAGAAAATTATCTATTTTTTTTTAAAAAAAAAAAAACTAATCTCCTCCATATTGGTATGTGCATGTTGATTTTGACATCAAATTGGTATGCCTCAGTATCTTGACATCATGGTTCAACTATACGCATATATTATTTTTATTATATTGTTTTGAGTTTAAAAATCCTTTAATTGATAGAAAGATAATTAAAGAGAAGCATAAAGTATCAACGCAGACCAGTAGCAAAACTGCATATTTGACACTTAAGCCTCAAAGATCTAGTAATGAAAAAGACTAGTTACAAAATCAGTTTCAAGAGATCTTGTCTAAGACCCATAGGTGGTCATAAAATCTTTATCTCCCCCACAGTTCTATAAGGAGATTGGAAGGTAGGCAAGATACTTTGATGCTCTTTTACACTTTTTTCTTTTTAATAAGGAGTGTCCGGCCAACTTGTACTCATTTAAGCTAATCCATAGAGTACCTGCTACCTTCAGCTAATTTAGACAGATGGAAAAGCTTTTGACATTTTCTTTTTGATAAAGAGTGTTCCGATCAACTTGCACGCATTTAGACTGATCCACCTGGATACCTGTTAGCTTTAATTAATTTAGACAGACGGAAAAACAGCAGCTATTATTTCATATTTTTATCTCCCTTGAGATTTGACAAGATACTTTGTTGCTTTTAACATATTATTAGAATAATAATTACAACCTGCAGATATAGTGGAAGGACTTGTATGCATTCCACTAGGTTGTGCCCCTTAGCCAATTGGCCAAGTTACATAAAGTGAGCCTAGCTTGATATTATTATACTTATCTGACAAACTTCACTGTAGTTTGAAGGACAAGCATTAGCAAAAGTTGAGAGTTCATCTTCTTTGTGCAATAGCAGACAAGCAGTAATGAAAGTTGAGAGTTCATTTTGTTTGTGCAATAGCAAAAGAAAAAAAGTTAATGTAGAGGAAACACAATGCAGTAAAGAACTGTTAAAAGCTAGTACTAGTTGATAAGCTTTGAAAAAAGAAACTCTACTTTAGAAGTTTTTCACTCTTTTATTACTCGTTATAATGGTTTGTCCTCTGCCCAGAGTATTTGGATTTGCATACAAGAATACAACACAATAACACAGTATACATTGTTGAAAGACACACAAACAAGGAAACAAATGCCTAGGGGAAGATTAATCACGTACTTAGACTACCTCTCAAGCACTGCTAACAATAAAAGAAAGACCTCTCGAGAACAACTAAAGACTCTAATTTCACCACAACATTTGTTATACTAGGTAGAAAACGGATCACGGCCATTCTGACCAAGTTTAGATGGCTGCGGGCTGGGAGTTTGCTTTATTTCAAGTCCC
>JBDJHY010000097.1:14992233-15005857 GCA_039654485.1 Withania somnifera | reverse complement strand
TCCCCTGAGATGAGAGCCAAGTTGGAAAGCGAGGTGAAAGGCTTCTTGAAAAAGGTGAGCACCATGGTTGGTTCTTCTTCATCGTAGTTGATAATAAATGTAGTAGTTTCTTAGTTGACATTTTAACTTTTGTATCTAATTAATTAGGATATTTATGTGAACTGTTGTTGAGAACCCTGTGTTTTATCTCGTTTCCTTCCCTATTTATTCAGTAGAACTGCAGCACCTGCTCTATTTACTCTGTCGAATATGGAGTTGTGTGTAAAACCTTCTTTCTAAGTATCTAGATGGAGCAAGGCATTATTCTGTGCCCTCTAGCTAGCCTCTCCTGAGCTCATGTACTGTGGTGCGGAGCTTTGCCTAAATTTCTGATGATCTGTGTGGATTGTAAAGGTTGATCACGTATAAACTAGGTGAGAGTGGATATGTGTATCAACTTTTCAACTGCATCGTAAGTCAAAAGATGGGAATTGATTATATGAATCGTCAATATCCATTCTGCTCTATGCAGGTTTTGCCCCATCAAATTCAATGTTTAGAGGATTCACCATATTATATTTTTCTTACATTGGTGGTTTGTCCCTTACATTATATGAAGACTTTTGATCATAATGTTCCAAAATGCTCTTTTACGTGGTCTTAATCATGCCCGGTGAAAAATTGTGATTAAAATATTATTAAAAAAGAAAAGGGTCATTTTTTTTTTATAACAGATAAAAAAGTAAAAATGGTTATTCTTTTTTAAACGGAGAGACTATATACTAAGGCTCTCCCGATCTCAGGTTTCAGCCCCATCTTGTATGATATTTGTTCCACGTGGACTTCTGTTTTAGGTCAAATCACTTACCTCTTGTATACGCAATGGGTTGGCGTACTGGGACTCAAAACCACTTTGAAGTGACATGTCTTTTAGCAGGCCACTTGAATTTGATTATGGAATTGGTTCCCTCTTTTGGTACGTACAAATATACTTGGCTGATAAAAAGGACCCCTCACTGTCTAATCCTTTAGCTTAAACTTCAGTATCACTAAAGGAGAAAGAACATTGTGTGGGAGTAGATGACCTAAGAACAATGGAGTCCGTGTCCTGTGTAATCATCACATTATGCTGAATTAGCAAGGCGGGGTCCTGTTATTATCGTAAATATATGAAAGTAAGTTAATCAATCGTCCGTTTCTAATCCTGTTTAGGCTTTGTCTCAATCTTTTCAACGTACTTTCCTCAGGATTAGATACCAT
Organism: Withania somnifera; assembly: GCA_039654485.1. NCBI lineage: Eukaryota > Viridiplantae > Streptophyta > Magnoliopsida > Solanales > Solanaceae > Withania > Withania somnifera. The sequence continues at coordinate 15,004,618 of JBDJHY010000097.1, read as the reverse complement.
AGTGGAGTGTATTCCACTGCTAATGGTTTTGTTTCAAATTCGAACATTGCGGTGTTGCATTTGTTGAAGATCCTGAAAGCATGCCTTCATGTTTTTGATCTGTCCTATGGGAATGTACGAGTACAATGATGCTACTAGATATTGTTTTCCTCTAATCACTCCCTGATACAGGCAGCAAATTTGAGTCGAGAAAATTAGGCGTTTGATTAGCTTAAAATATGAACTTTCTACATAGGTATAAAAGAGTGTTGTATCTATGCCTCCATTTGTGACCTGTTTGTGTTAGTCAAGTCATCCGGGTAGGAAAGATTTACATTCTTTTGGTTATGAGTGGAAATAAAACTAGCCTACCTTAGCATATAATGCAAATAATAAAGGCTTAGCTTAACGATTGATGAATAATGGGTGACGCCTAAGGTGGGGGGTTCAGTTCGTCACTTTTCGGTTTAGTGATGAAATAAATTTGGTTCGATTTTTCAATTGAGTATCATTTACACTAGGTACAAAATTAGATAAAAAATGTGCACTGTTTCATGACTTGACAAAACAAAACATCACTTAAAACTTTTCAAAATATCAAGGCATCAACAGCAGGAAGCAGGCAACAGAAAAAAAAAAAAAAAAAAAAAACGCAAACTTTGTAACAAATGTTTTAAACATCATTCTGAACTTCAAAATACTACATAAATAATAACAAATCACTTTTGTAATATCATCAGCCTTCTTGGTTGTTGTTCAAGACATTTTTCAACATACATATTCCTTCCGGCGACGGCAATAAATTTGATCACAATGAAGCATTCCTTCAATTTCCTCCACCATTTTGTAGTGATTCCAAATGGATGATAGATACTTAGGCAGCATTTCACTAGAGCAACTCTTGGGAAATACATTTTAAAAAACTCAATCTTTGAGTAAAAAATTTAAAATTGTTATAATTTACTTGAATTTAGGAGATACGAATTTTAAAAAGAATCATGGATCGGACATGGATTTTTTTTTTTCCACGTAAAGGACACACGAACCTATATATTATAAATTTAGTAAAAACAGAGAAGAAATAAAGAATGTTAATTCTTTGTTTCGTCCTTTTAACTTATAATATAATTAACGGCTTAGTCCATCAATTTGGCAGTTTAAGGGGAAAAAGGAGGAATACATGGAACCTCTAGCGATACCATTTATGGGAATTAAGTAATGATATAAAATGGTAGGTTTCACTCTTGTAAATATTTTTTATTTGGTGGGAAATCTCATGAAAATAGAGATTACTTTCAGTATTGTGTTTGAAAAATAGTTATGGAGTTTACAACCCCTCCTCATATTTTTACCTATGACATTATTATTGACTTTTTTCTAACTACATGATAAAGCTGAAATTTCTTTCTTTTACTATCAATAATTGATTCACCTAACAAAGACACATAAAGATGATGATGCTAAATAATTGCTACTACATTCTACCGTATCCAAGTACTACCCATATTTTTTGTTGACTGCAGACAATAATAGACTTCTCCTATAATATAAAAGTATTAATATCTTCTTCCATATCTGATCAAATCTAACAAGCCTACAACTTTGCATTAGTTATATACAATACATCCTAGGTGACCAAGAGAAAAACCAAAGACATGTGATTTGTGAATATATAAAAAGAACAAATCATGGTCGAATTTGAACAACTGCTACAATTTCCATTCACACTTAATTAACATGCTACTATTACTTTAATTAAACTAAGGCAAGTTCATGAGCTGTCAAAAAGAATTATTTTTACGATATCAGTACCTTCACAAAAAGAAACGTGGAGAACAAAACCACAAACTACAATTTTCCGTTAGAGGAGGTTAGGTAATAGTAGGGGGGGATAGTTCAGGACTAATAATTCCTTAATTATATCTGATCATGAGATAATAATCTCAACTACTCATGATTACAACACAAATTGAAATTAAAGTGGTTACTAAATTTTAAAAGTTACTTAGCTTAGTGCTAATGATAAATTGAAACTAAGCCTTGTTGATTTAATTAAAACTAACGGGTTCGTTGTGGATGATCCATAACCATTGTTCATTAATCCAGTCCCCAATCCTAGTCCTCCATTTAAGTAGCCAAAAGATTCTTTAATATTCCCAGTATTATAGCAACCTTGGGCATGCCATTCAAGTGACAAAATCTTGGGATTTGGCTTCACATTCATTGTTATATGTTGTCCCTCATAATTTATATTCCCATCCATGGGCAACCCAAATGTAGAGCCAAAGCCACCCTAATGAAAATTTAGTCCAATAATTTTCGAATTATCCATCTCACCATAGTCGTTGATCAGACCTGTAGTAGCATCAACATTCCCAAGAAAATTTTGATTTCTTGAAGTAGTAGTCCCCACTAAAGCTTCATACTTGCTCTCCAAAAAATCAATAGGTGCATGATGATTTTCAAGCATGAAATTATGATTATTGTTACTAATATTACCAAAGTGGGAAAATGCAACTTCGGAGTAATTAGAAGATGAACCAACATTATGGTAATTATTAGGTGTTTGAAGATGAGGGGTAATAGTGTCATTAGACAATTTCTTGGAAGAGACTTTTTTGTTCTTCCTACATCCACCACCAACAGGGATATTCCTTAAAGTACCCCCTTTAGTCCAGTACCTTCTGCAAGATTTACAAAAATACCTGGGCTGAGAAAGGCTGTAATTGTTGTAGTAACAAAATTTTGTGTGTGTTGAGTCACAACGAGGACACTTAAGTGGTAGGTCATGTTGGGGCCTTAGTTTTCTTTCTATTAAAGGCCTTGAACATGAGAAAATGTGACTACCTGATGGGGATGAAGAAGAATAGAATTCAGTTTCCTCGTGAATTGTGTCCTGCATGCCCAGTAAAAATAATAAGATAAAAATTACTGGGAATCAATTAACTTGTCATAGGATTCATATAAGGATAATGCAAACTGAGTCATTCCTTTGTCTTTTACTACTTTTGCGTAAGTCGTGCAATGCTACTAAGAAAGCTATATTGTTCGTTCGGACTTTAGAAGAAAATGCTGTTTATTCTTCTAAATGCTTTGTATATGTTCATTTAGAGTTTAGCCTATTCTCGCTCATGCGAACTTAGTATTGATAGATCTATAGATGCTTGGCACTTCAAAAATTACTTTCGCGCTCCCCTTCTTTCCTTTCTTTCATATGTGAAGCGTCCCAACAATATAGGAAAATTGTAATAGCATTCTCATTGTTGGATTCTTTAAATATATGCACTATTTTGAAGAATCTAATATGTATTTGTTGATATTTAATGTGATAAGGAAATGTTGTTCGGGTTGATCTCGGAAGGTGCAAATATTGCCAGAAATGAATGCCAAAAATATCTTGTAATGTATTTAACAAGTGATTATGCTCCTCCCCAAAGTGTTGAAAAAAAAGATAGGCACAAATGTAACAACATTATACAAACCTGTAGCCAGTTGGCTGAATCCATGCAAACTTGCAAAGAAGTAATCCCCATTACTACACTCTTATCAGCTTTGATTAAAGAAGTAACAATATTTTCAACAATATAATACGTAACCAAATTCTTTCAAATTATACCAAGAAAAACTACTTTACTACTTGTTGTTTGTGTAGTTTATATATGTCTGACTGGAAATTTAAAGGGATAGTGAGAATGAAGGAACAATTGGAATGAGAAAAATGGGGGCTGAGAAGGTGAATATGAAGGAAGCAAAAGGCCCTATTACTGTCGGTGACAACTTAGGTGGGCCTACGTACTCTCGGCCCCACTGTCACTGGTTAAGCTTGGACGGCTGTGATTTTGTCGACTTTGGATAGATACATCTGATGGTGACAGGTAAAATTGAGAATATTTGGGTGCTCGATAAAGAGAAAAGAGATGAGGGGCAGGGTGAAAACAAATTGGGCTTGAATAACCTATATGACACTCCAAAGGGCCCAATGGACAGTATTGGACCCCTCTCTCCTTCTACTCTTACAAGCAAGGCATATATTCGCGTATGCTCATAGACCATAGTCTCCTAACTCTCGTTAGAGTTGTTTAATTAGTAGTTTATCTAAGGGATTGCGCAAACATCATCTAAGGATACTCCATCCATTTCATTCACCCGACCATATGATGAGCTACGTCATTCTCAATTTCTTTATATCTAAATTATCCACCGGACCATACGATGAGCGACGTCATTCTCAATTTCTCCGTTTCCTACCAAAACACTTAGAAACTTCTTTCCTTGGATATGACTCATATATTGATCATCATTTCCACCTCCACTTGAATGCTTTATGTCATTGAGCTTGCATTTTAGGTATCATTAATTTAAAATCAAATAACCATAAAATATTCAAACATCTCTCTTAATTGATTTTTTCTTAAGAGGCTTGCAAATAAAAGACACTAACAAGTATTTTGAAATGAAAATAATATTATTTTAGCTAGTTCGTTATACGCAATAATCCAAATACACATGAATTTTAGCGCGCGGCTAAGTTCCCCAAAAAAAAAAAAGAGATGGAAAGTAACACGGTGATAAGGATATCATATCCTTATTGCTTTCCAAAAAGATAAATAAATGGTTCTTGGGCCTTTCACCCGGATTTTAGAACCCAAAATTGTGAAGAAAAGTAAGTGACTTAAAAAGCTATTCTTCCAATTAATCTTAATTATTATAGCATGAAAAAGAAATTTTCCATGTTACTTTCTTTCTTTCTTTCTTCTGCCAAATGACAAAAGGAAATTGTAGAATCATCAGATGTTAGTATTTTATCAGCAGGACCAATTTCATGATTACTTTGTTCTCAGAAAATTCCCAAAGTAGAGCTCTCCAACTTTGCGATCAAAATTTCAGTTTGAAAATCGAGGAGAGGGAAAAGCAAAAGAGAATCCAGCATCGATCGTAAAATCCGCTAAAGTCCTAATAATAGGAGGAAGGACCATGGTAAAAGAAATAAAATACCAAAAGTTTTTGCTATATATCTTTAGATAACGTATGAGGTACTCTTAGAATATTTAGCAAAGTTGCAAGTACATAGGACATAATCATGATGAAGATGCTCGTAAGACAAGAAGAAACAAATTAGACTGCTGCCACCAAGCTAGGCAGCTTTAAGAATGTTTTAAAATTTAAAACATACATATATAGGTTTCACTTTGATCTAGTATATATTTGGTATTATATGTTTAAATCCTATTTTAATCAAAACGTTGCAGCTGCTTTGGTTGGATAAGGTTTCTAAAATATTCTCTTTCTATTAGAAGTTGATTAATTTTGAAATTTGGTGGGGCGACTCAAACTCAAGGCCGGTAATTAAGGACAGAGGAATCTCAACCATCCCACCACAATCTGGTGACCGGTATTTGTTCTTCGTTAATTCCTTCCTTTACGGCAAAGGAATTAGTTTGGAAAATAGTCTAACTTTTTCTTGAATTAATTGTTAAAAGTGCTTCCAGAATTTCCCTAAAGCAAGCATATTACATGAATATTGATGCTTCTTATTCCGTTGACAACAGTATTTTACGTTCAAACTAATTAAAAAGAGAGTTTACCAATATGCATTATTGGAAAATCTTGATATTGAACTATCCCAATAGTTAGTGATGCATTCTTCATACATAGGTATCATAGCTTACTTTCAAATTTTGAATTTGAAAACCATGTCTATTAAAGTACTTTCAAAATTAAAGGCGAAGCTGGAGTTGCTGCTACGATAGCTTTGGCTGAACCTTGTGTCCCATGTTAAAAAAATCTATAAAATATGTATCAAATAATTTAGCAAAAACTGCATTTTATAGAATCCAACAATCTTAAGTTACACCAACTCCCAACAGTTGTACTCATCGGAGCAAAATATTTCACCAATAGGTATAATTATTATATACGTCTAAAAAGTAATTTTAACTTTATATATAATATAATATTATATTTTAATGAATGAGGTTTGAATATACCCCAAACATACCCTAGTCGCTTCATACTACTATTCTTTTCATAATATCATAGCTTATGAGGTAATTTCATAGATTGTCACTTAATGAATACTCCTGTTACTGAGAAAGTCATTTTATTTGAAAAAAAAAAAAAGAAGTTGGAGCAGAAAACATGTGACTTTAGTTGAGTGGTCATATCTCTAATTAAGTACATACGTCCGTTTGGTTCCTCACGGAGTATAGCTCACATTCAAACGTCTGATTTAGAGTAGATCTGCAGAAACTTTAAAGTGAAATGATTTGATCAGCCTTTCTTCTCATGCAAGGTTGTCGTTGCATGGTAAGCAAGATATATAAAGAGAACGAAAGAAAAAGCAAGGGTATATATATTATCATCAGCTTGTCATGACTTGGAATTGTGCATGGAAATTGGACCATATATAATATGCATGCATGTGAAATATCGTTTCATTATTACTACAACTACGGGATACATGCCTGATACTAAAAATTTAAGCTTGTGTTGTCTCATCGAATCTTTAAAAGAAGGGACCTGGTTTATTTTGGGACCATGTTTTATTCTTATTCCACCAATCTTTTGAAACAGATAAGGTTGTTTGCTTAACTTTCACCCTAGTCTTTTATACTCATTATTGTTACACAATAGGAGGTAAATAGAATTCATTACTCGAATTCGTACTTAATTATGTTCCCTCGGCTAGCTCCTCCATTTCCTTGTTGGTTTATGATGTAATTTGACGGCCATCGGTATACGTACTTTGTAAATATAGAAAGATACTATACTTTTGGATAAAATAAATAGGAATGTATATATAAATTGGGTCCGGGACAATAAGAAGAAGGAAAGTATATTATATAAATTCGGACAAAATGTATCAAAGTAAGCAATAACCATATTACAAAATAAAATGTCATTTAATCATATTATTAAGTAATTACTTAGAGCTCTAAAGACACTTGATCATCATTCCAGATTCATTAATTTCGAACAGAAATCAAAGGTTCGTAACAAGTACAGTCAAAGAGGCTATACTAATTAGAGGTAATCCAATTCCTCTCTAAGGCTACAGCAATTAGCATGTGTTGCCCAGCTAACCTGAAAGAGTGCTATTAGGATTTAGCATTGAAGATAATTCTAAAATAATTAGGTTTAATTTGTATCCATTGATTGTGTAATTAAAAGTGATTATCTATGTAATTTAACATGTTGTCAGTTTATCCAGAGACAGAACATGTATATTATATTAATGTAAATTTAACATAGATTATAAACTATTTTTAGGCTCTACTGCACCTTCTGTATATTAATAAACTGACAAATAATGCAAGTCGATTTTGAAAAACATAGCTTTAACATTAATTACGCATTACTATGCTTGAAATTGTAGAGTCCAATATCATGACTAAAATAATAAAACAATTGCCTCAAGTAGAGAAATAAAAGGAGAAAAATAAAGAATTGTATCTTTATACTCAATAGTATTCTATTATTTTCTTCATTTATAACTACTTCCAGTTGGGTGAGGGCTTCTTTTGCATTTTTTTTTCTCTTTAGTTGATGACTTATGAGTAATTTTCCTAGTTGGATTAGGTATAGTTTGATGAGAAAAGAAACGCTTTCCCACGTGTGATATTCAAATAGGCAAATTTTAGTACTAAATTTAATTTATCTAATATGTCCTAAAAGCGTACCACGACTCAATGGCTTATTAAAACAGAATATTTAAAAAAAAAAAATCCTTCTTTTGTGACGACAAAGGGAGTTTGGTTGATGGACTACAGAGGACTAGTATGAATTGGGCAATAATATTAAACAAAGTAACTAAACATCAAAATCATCCACTATGATAGCACAAATTTTAGTGACCAGAATAAATCGGGTATGGTAGGATCACATACATAGAAATCCTTTTACCTTTTATATTAGCGTTCTTGGTTCAGTATATGGAAATTCCTTGTTGAAACTATTGTGAATTAAAATTAGTTGAATTAAAACTTTTAGATAGTGAGGATTAGGGATTGCTATAATTTTAAATTTATGAATTTTAAAATTGTAAGGAAAACAACAAGTTATTGATATATTAAGTAGATTATTTTATGACATGACTTAAGTAATTTGAAATGTTCTTAAATTTGGTGTTTATAATAATTAATTGTAATGCAATGTAGGAGGAATTGCGACATGAGAAACATACTTCTTAGATCGGCAGAAATTTGCTTGAACAAGCTACATACCATACCCGGTGTGTCTAAAAGACGACCTTTTTCAGAAAAAAAGATAGTAATGAATGAAAAACTGAGGATGGAGATTGATGTGGAGAGAGAAAAAGCAAACAATGCCATTAAAAAAATGGAGGAGGTGACTGCCTAGTTGAATACTCAAAAAGAGGAGTTGAACTTGCTCAGAGAGAAACAAGCCAAGTTTAAGGAGTTTATGATGGCAGAATTAGGTTGTCTAACGTGAAAAAAACTTGATTCTAACATAAGTTAATTTTTTTAATAAACAGTGTACCAATTATATAAGCATCGATTATATTCTTATTGATTGATTCTGCATTGAAAGTCTCTTCGAATCATGAAACTTATAATTGTGATTTTCATTTTAATTTTCTATTGATTAGCTTTTTGTTAGTATTCTTTAGTTACTGAAATTATTGTGCAAATCATTGGATCACTTTCTTAGGTGCTGAAGTGTTGAAAGTTTTGTTACAATATTTGAGTTGTAATAGGGATATTGGATGTAGCTTTTCTAATGATTTGTACTTTTTGGATGGATTGGTTGGTGTGTTTTGTTCATAGGTTTTCAAAATCGTAAAACTTAATATGATATTTGTACTTTTGTTTGGTATTCTTAAGTTATTGAAACTATTGGGTAGATCATTGAATCACTTATTTTGTAGATGTTGTTTAACTTTGTAGTAAAACATATGAGTTGTAATTATGATATTGATCATGTTTTAATTGTTTGTTAGTTGTAAACATGATGTTGAACTTCTCAATATGTTGTAGTCTAAATGTTTAATGAACTGTTGTTTTTATTTCAGTGATTGCATAATGGAACTTGTGGACGAAGTTGCACAAACGTGAAGGAAGTGAGGAGGATTGCTTTTGATATGGTTTAAATTTTAGTATCTTCGTTTGTATATGTTCAGTATGCTAAAACATTGTGAGTACTAGACTAATGTATGAATTTTAACTTCATTTGCCGAGATGTTATGTTTTGTGGTTTTGTTGACACTATGTTGATTGTTAAGTAGCGTGTAAACTTTTATTGGATGAGAAATTATGTATTTTTTTGATACATTTAGTTTGGATTTTAGTACTTCTAAATCTGTTGAAATATTTGTAATTGCATTTAGTATTTTGGGATAATAATGACCATAATTTTGGTCACATAAACAGTCAAAATTGACTTTTGATTAGTTTTATTGACCACATTTTTTTGTCACTAATAATAGTCACAAAATAACACAACAGAATTTTAGTGACCACTTTTTTGGGTCACTAATGGTAATGATATGTCTTATTGACCACATTTTTTGTCACAAAAATTGGTCACCAACAGCTTGCATCTGTTTTTATTGATTACAATTTTAGTCACTAAATATTGTCACTAAAACTTTTTGTTGACCGATTTTTTAGTCACTAATCGTTGTCACAAATTAGTTAATAATACATAGGTTGGTGACTACCCTTTTGGTCACTAAAATTAGATGATTTAAACTAATTTTGGTGAACACCAATTTGGTCACTAGATTTAATCACTAAAATCGTTAACAGAGCCCTTATTGGTGACAACTAAACCTGGTCATTAAATGTGGTCACTAATTTGGCACCTTTAGTGATCGAACACGACTTTTTAATGACTGAAATTTCAGTCCTTTAGTGACAAAAATTGCTGGTCTCCAATTCGTGACCAAACGTTTTGGTCACTAATTTTGACCTTTTAGTGACCACATTATCAAATTGGTCACTAAGTATCTTTAGTGACCGAGCATTAGTGACCAACTGGTGACGGACTTTTTTTGTCACTAAAGCCATTTAGTGACCAAAATTTGACATTTAGTGACCAGAATCATTCGTCACTAAAGGCTATTTTTCTTATTGTGGTGGTATCGGGTGCTAGTGTCAGTGTGGATCCGGCTAAAGTTGCAGCAGTTTTGTGATTGGCCTCGACCTATGTCTATTACTGAGATTTGTAGCCTCCTGGGGTTAGCAGGGTATTATCGCCCTTTTGCTTAGAGTTTCTCTTTCATTGCAGCCCCCTTAACTAGACTGACATGGGAGGATGTGCCCTTCTAGTGGTCAGCTGAGTGTGAGACTATTTTTCTGAGGTGTAAGGAGTTACTAACTACCACTCTGATTCTTGTTCTACCCGTTGAGGGCCATCCATTTACAGTATTTTGTGATGTTTTGGGTATTGTTCTGGGTTGTTTTCTGATACAGAAGGGCCATATTATAGCGTATATAATAATGCAGCTGAAGTATCACGAGCCCAACTACCCCACCCATGAATTAAAGTTGGCGATGGTGGGTTTTGCGCTTAAGATCTGGAGGAACTACCTCTATGGAGTCCACTGCGAGGTATTCAATAATCACTATAGCTTACAGTACATTCTGAGTCAGAAGGATCTTAACTTAAGGTAGAGGAGGTGGGTTGAGATCCTGAAGAACTACAACTTGGCTATTTTCTACCATTCGGGCAAGGCTAACGTGGTTTCCAATGCCTTGAGCCGGAAGGTGGTGAGTCTGTGTAGCCTAGCAGCAATACCTATTTTTGAGAGACCGCTAGCTTGGGATGTGCAGCTCTTGTCCAGAATGATGGTTAGGTTGGATTGTTCAGTGCCAGAGCGAGTTATTGCCCATATTAAGCCCAAATCATCTTTGATTGACCAGATTTGACAACTCTAATATGAGGACCCATTTCCAGTTTATTTAAGGGAGAGGGTCCTATCGGGTGATTTTTATTGGGCTAGTGTAGATGTTGATGGTCTATTATGGGCTCATGTCGGCCATGCTCTTCCGAGAGTTGGTGACCTGATTTCGACTTTGCTACATAAAGCCCAGTTCTCCAGGTACTCTATCCATTCGGGTATTGTAAGGATGTATTGCAATTTGAGGCAGGTTTACTAGTGGCGAGGTATGGGGAGGTCTATTGCATCCTTTGTGTCTCATTGTTTGAACTATTAGTAGGTAAATTTCATACACCAGAGGTTGGGCAGTGAGATAAAAAGGCTCCCTATCCCTGTGTGGAAATGGGAACCGATTACTATGGACTTCATCACAAGCCTTCCCCGTACATCCATAGGTTTTATTGCATATGGGTCATCGTGGATCGATTGAGTAAGTCAGCCAACTTCCTACCAACTTGTTCGACTTGGGGTGTAAAGAGGTTGGTTGAGCTATATGTCCATGAAGTAGTTAGACATCATGAGGTACTAGTGGCTATCATATCCTATTGGGGAACTCACTTCACCTCATGGTTCTAGGGGTCGATTCAGAGGGAGATGGATACAGAGGTTGACTTCAGTACACTATTTCACCCACAGATGGATGGGCTGTCCAAGATGACCATTTGGGTACTTCAGGATATGTTACGTTCTTGTGTTTTCAATTTTGTAGGTAGTTGGGATAGGCCCTTGTCCTTGGTAGAATTTTCATATAATAACAGCTACCACTCTAGTATCCAGATGACTCCGTTTGAGGCCTTGTATGGCAGGCATTGCAGATTGCCTATTAGTTGGTTTAGTGGTGGCGAGGTTCGACTCTAGAGTTACTATTTTCTCCGTGATACTACAGATCGGGTTTGAATTTTTCAGGATCGGCTACGAGCAACCCAGAGTAGGAAAAATTCCAACACGAATTGTACTCTTCGTCCCCTTGAGTTCAGCGTTGGCAACTTGGACTTCCTTAGAGTCTCTCCCATGAAGGGCGTTATGAGGTTTAGTAGGTGGGTCAAGCTTAGCCCCCGGTTTATTAGGCCATATGAAAAGGTTGCCTACAGACTTGCCTTGCCATTTGAGTTAGCCACAGTCCATCTAGTTTTCCATGTATCGATGCTCCACCACTATATACCAGACCCTTCTCATGTCCTTCGTCAAAAAGATGGGCAGATTGATAATACCCTAACCTATATTGAGGAGCCATAGGCTATTATAGACAGAACGTAATATACGAGCTCAGTATCCACATCTGTTCAAGCCTTCAGGTACTACTCCTCTCTTGACTTTCGATGATGAAAGTCCTTTTTACTGGTGGATTAATGACCACTTGGTCATTTCCATGCATTTCATTTTTTTCCTGTGCTTAGAGTTGTTTGGTAGTTGCCTCAGGTCGTTTATGACTTTTCGGGACTGGTAGCTTGGTGCCCTGGTGACTCATTTGCTTGTTATCTCAGTTTTTCTGTTTTGAAGTTTTAG
>JBDJHY010000097.1:14957844-14984656 GCA_039654485.1 Withania somnifera | reverse complement strand
CTAATTCTTTATAACCTTATATAAATGTATAATATACTATAAATTTATATATATATATAAACTTATAAAGTTAAATATATATTATAGTTATAACGTTTTAACTTTGTTAACTTATATATATAAAATTTATATATTTTAAAAATTTATAAAATTAAAAAAAAATTAATACTCATCCAGTCCCGGTACCATCCCGGTACGTAACGGGACAGAACCGGCGTTCCATCCCGGTACCGGTTCGTCCTGGTCCATTTCGTCCCTTCCCGTCCCCGTACCGGCCCATCCCAGTTTGTGCAGCCCTAAGTTAGAATCAATAAAGATAAAAAGAAAGTAAAAGAAGGCTTTCTTAACTGATATAACATGTGAACTTCCCATCTAGAAAGTGTAGATTCTTAAGAGCTGACTAGCAGATAACTTTGATCTACTTCTGAGCAATTGATATGATGTACCTTTCACCAAAAGAAAGGGACACATAACTGATGTTATTGCATCACTATTTCTATCCACCAAATTCTTAAGTTCTTTATTCAATTTCAAACTGTAGAATTATATACGCACAATTCTTAAGTTCTGCAGCCAGTTTAGAGTGTATTATGAATACACCACCGAGAAGAAACATAATGGCTTTGCTACATTTAGATGATCTTCTTCCCATATACCACAAAGTTGACAAATGTGACTGTATAAATGATCTTTTTCAGCTGCTGAAAGTTTGATCACCTGCTCCAATTGGTGTCGTTTCACTCATCTGTTGGCCAGAACTCGAACCATTAGCTTCAGGGGAACCACCAAATTCGGAGATTCTTGTAACCCTCTGCAACTCATCTGTTATCTCTGATGAACGAGCCAACAACTGATCATCAGTCAATTGCTCATTCTGAAATGCAGGTTTTTTAGGTTGGCGGATGGCTGCAGCTGCTTCTGCCATTGCAACTGGAGGAGGCTGGGGAGGAACCCAGGATCTCTGAATTGATCGTTCCTGGACTGGTGCAGCTGGAGATCCAAAGGTTTGTTCCCCTTCAGTTTCGATTTCAGTTATCCTGACATTCTTGCGTTGCCACCAAGGTGCTGAACTGTCTCCATTCGTCGTATTGTCTTCGTAACCGTAATTTAAGCCATCACCACTCCCTTGAGATTGAAGCGAATTGTTTTGAATCTGGCCAATTTCCCAAGGCTGCTCACAAGCACAAATTAGTAAATGGTGATCATTTTCATTTCGAGAAAATCTTAAGATTTGAACTGCATATGCCCCGTCTCCACCCCCAACCTTACTCCAGACAATCCAATAATAAAGGAGAATGTACTAAATAGAAAGTTCTATCTGGATAAGATAATAGAAAACCATAACTCTTGTATCCAAACCAAAGTGACAGGTGTTCGTAGAACTTAATCCATACAATGGAAGGGCAATATTCCTAAATTACCCTAGTTCAGTGATTAATTCATCAAAAAGAACCTATGTAGTAGGATCATAGATTCGATAAATTAATCGTATTTTTCTTGTCCAGCTGCCAGAATGTCCACACACGGTTCTTTTTGAAAGTCAAAACATGCAGAGACACACTGCTTAAGTAACCCAATTCCATCCTTCCAATTCACCCACTTGCAACAATGTTAGTAGAAGAAAGGACAAGAAGAAACCTTAGGCTTTGCAGCAACACGATCAGGTACAGGCTGGTTGGGATTTGGTGGCTGATCATTGATATCCTGTATCAAAGATGGATGTGACAAACATTCAAGAAAACTTAAACTTTTCAAGATACGAAGTATGTCAAACACTGGCGAGAACACTGGACTTACTTGGATGTTGGAAGGCTTCTCTCCTCTTTGAACCATAGACATAATCTGCAAAATGATAATGAAGTTAGAAGAGCCAATTTCCCTAAGGGGTTGTTTGGTAGTGTATAAAAATAGTGCATAGTAATACTTGTATTAGCTATGATTGCATTAATTATGGAAAGATTTTTCTTATTTGGTTTGGTGTATTAGAAAATAATATATATCTTGTATAATTATTATAAAAATAATTATTTTGTTTATAAGAATGTCCTCTACACTTTTTATTGGGATATGTATTGAGAGAGATTTGATGGGTAGTAATGTCACTATTCAAGCTAATACATGTATTGGAATCCTTGGTATTACTAATACATGGGAAATGGTGGTATCCATAATACACACCTTAATACATAATAGTGTATAAATAGTGCAAGCATTAGTTATACATAGGCTAAAAAACTGTAACAAACAAGATACTAGTAGTACACAAGACTATGCATGCAATATTTTCTTTAATACACTATATGAAACGACCCCTAAGTCTTCCAGCAAGCATCTGACTCGTTTTACTAGTATCTTCAATGAAGAGAAAGAAAGTTCAACTGGTGCTACTCATTGATTTGTTCAATGACAAATACATGCACCACATTACAAGGTGGAATTATCACAACTACCGAATGCTGTCAAAATCCTGTTAGATCGCATGAGTTGTAAATGCTTGACCGCCATACGCATATAATGCCTCTTTTAGAATATAGTTTCTCTTTCCAGCTTGGAAGAACAAAAGACGACGCTTGCACACAATTAAAGAAGCTTAGCATAAAAAACTACAAATAAAAATAAGGAGGAGTTGATCAGGGAGAAAGAGATCCTCAATAATCAGGTTGCTAAAATACTGTCTGGGCGCCCTCCCATCCACACTCCCATCATCAATTATCTAGCGATCCAGATCTATCCAAGCAGAACTACTTTTTCCAAAAACTGATTTGAAAAACTCAGCGGGGAACCAAAAGGTAATCAAGAAAATATTTAACCGCTCATGCACCAACCAGAACGTTGCATGGTTTTCCTTCTTAGATTAATCGAACATAGGGTGAAATTACTGATGAGCAGACAGTTAGGCAAACCAATAACAAGCCAGAGAGTGTAATATATGTCACCTCCATATAAGATTTTGGATGAGGTGCAACAGATGGTTCAACAGATGCAGGTGGCAACAAAGATCTCACTGCACAAAATATTCCAATCACGCCGCATTTGTATTTAAGGAATAAATAAAAACTAACTGATTTAAGAAAAATAAAATTCCAGCTAGAAACAGAAATTAGAACCTGAATGTGCATCACCATTTACTTTTCCATTAGCATAAGATTGCTGGATCAATAAAAGCAAAAATCAGAAACTGAATCATAAAAGTCAATAAAGATATCAATGACAAGATCCAGACTTAACCCTAGATTGAGTAACTGAAATTCTTTGATCATCTAGTTCTGTAACAGGTATTCTTCCAGAAGTATTATTTTGCCCTGCATGAAAAGAGGAACCAATTAGGCACCATGTCCTGTCTGAAGAAAACTTGGATCCTTTTTTTCCCTTTCCCCTTCAAAGGTGGGACACCCCCCCCACACCGAACGTGCAGGGGGTGCATGATATATGAACTTTAAAGCATTCATGATGAAATCTAAAGAACCTGACATTTGAGGTTGCTAGAATTCCAAGGAAAAGACAGCATTATAACGAGAGACAGAGCTTAGTACATAAAAAAGGAAGTGCCAATGAAGTGGAGACAAAGAACTCAGCCAGAACTGTGGGGGACCAAGAACTGAAAATTTCCAGGAAAGAACGGTAAAAAAATAATAAATAAATCATACTATAATGTATTTTATGGAAATGTAGAGGCCAATAACCATCCAGGTATGCAGATGGTACATGCCAGGAACATCCCCCACAAGGGAGCTTCAGAGGATTCTTTGAACAAAGTTTACGAGTCTTGGTTTAGTGGCTTTAGTTAAAAATCTTATACAGAAACCACCTAAGTATAACAAGTATCATAGCATATACTACAAAAATTTCAGCCAGTATACGCACCCCGAAAACCTCATATAAATAATGTTCAATGACATTTGAACACCAAGGTTATTGAGCCATAAAGACCCAGAGCCGAGAAGTTATCCATTCTCAGCTGAAGGTAGAATTGGTGTACTAAAAAATACAGGTGATGCACAATTTACTGATATCTCTATCTTTCTCCACTGCTCTTTCATTTATGGACACTCAAGTTACTCTTTACTTTGCAGTAGTGTAGTAATAGTTTACCTCTTTTGTAGTCCCTATCGTTTCATAAAACGTCCCTTTTAATTTACAAAACTCCTACATGCAAGAAATGGCCAAAAAAGCCTAAAGTAGAAACTTTCTACTTTAAGAGTGAATGGAAATGTGAAAAGGAAAAGGCAAGAGAGTCGGTTCAGAAGTCTGTGATGAAAAGCAACTGTATTACTACCTTCCAGTTTCTCCAAAGCATTTGACATTGATTTCATCTCACGTACTTGGTAGTTTAGCAGGCTTGTCAGCTCCTCAAAATACCTTTTCTCTGTGAAGGAACACAAGTTAAATCGCCATGATTATTGATGGTAACAAGTTAAGCACCGGAGATAGAAAGAGAATGAAGATTTCAGTCACCAATGCTGAATATTTTTTCAGTTCATTTTATTTAGTATCCAGTTATTTAAGTTTTATTATAGAATTTCCATTAACCAACCTTCGGATTTTGATGCCAACATCTCCTGGCTTGCTCGGGCGACATCCGCAGCAGCAGCTGCAGCAGCTTTTGCAGCAACAGCAGCTTCTTCTGCTGGACTTGGTTTTCCCTTCACAATACCTTTTTCATCTTCTTCATCCATTGCAACCTTGCGTATCCAAGACTTCAACCAGGGAATAATAGATTTCTGCGAAAGGATGTGAAGCTTAACAGTGGTTGATAACTATAATGATTAGTCCATGAGATAAGTTTCCGATTAGCTTGTAAAAGCACCAGATCGTACTTTAGAGGTGAATCTAAATAAAGCATGGGAGGAGCCAGAACAAAAATCTAGAGAAAATCTTCACAATAGGGTTACTTATCAAAAGAAAGAAGAAAAACAAAAATCCAGAACAGGATAGACTAATGATCTTCAAATTATTCATCAGCTTAAGGGGCATTATTCTGAAACGACCTGAATATGTATGTCGTATATAGGCGTAGTCCAAGTTCCATCTCCAAGAAAAACTTCTCACATATGAGATGCCAAAGTCACATCTATGAGATATCCATCATTAATCAAATACCACTGTTTGTGAAATCATTAGTTTTTTTCTTTTTTTACGGTTCAGTTCTTAAGAAACAACCAATGTACCAAGCTACTAAGAATTCAACTAGCACAAGTAAAAGTTTGAGATGTCTCACAGATGTAATAGCAAACCACACTGAAGAAATGGAGGATAAAATTTTGGGTTTTAAAACCTAAACGAATATATTCAATCAAAAAGTAACGAAGTGTACCAAAAAGATTATGAGTCAAGGGACACATACATAAAGAAATAATTGAGTATCAGTAACTTTTTCCACTTTGCTTAACAAAGGGTATGTAAGGGAAGTCTCCGTTTCTGTCGGAATAAGCACAAGAAGCACATTTCAATGAAAGGAACACAAATGCTTCTTTTATGGAATCACTCGCCGCATTGACAAGCCAGAAACACTCTTGGCAATGATAACATGTTGTATTTGCACTATGTTAATTACTAAGAATATATCGAAGCTGCAATCTTGTTCAAAAGAAAAAAACTTGAGTTGGCATAGAGCGTCCCACATTTGATAAGGATCTTGTACTTTATATTGAAGGATCTCAGGCTCCTTTTTTAAGGCCATTTAATTAAGTTGAGAAGTATGCAAAAAGAAACTCATCTTCAAATAAAGGTCTTTCCTAGAAATTCTAGAAAAGTTTGAATGTGGATCACATCAAATAGTAAAGTATAACCAGTGAATGACAGGATTCAGGCTCAATTCTTATTCAGAAAAGCCACATACATATTAAAACTGATCGACTCGTTTTCGAATGTGTGATTCTACTAATAACCATAAGCAAAACTTCTCCAGTTTTTCTCTTTTTTCTTTTGTCTTTTAAAGGGAAAAAAAGGTCAAGTAATCGAAATGGAATAGACAGTACAAACATGGTAACAACTGGTATGATAAATTGGAGGCTCTTTACTATGCAATACCTTGAAAAGTACAGCTGTTCCAGCTCCTGAAGCAGCGAGTAAACCTATAGCAATAACTGCATGAGTCCAATGAAAATGAGAGAGATACCCCGTTTTTGTCATGCTATTGCTCGGAGCTGATGCAGGCTGCAGATTTTGTAAAGCAGACTGTGGTTGACTTGTCGATGAAGGCTTCTGCTTCCCATCTGTCATCCAATATCAGAAGAACAAGATCACTTTTATAGACTCCAAACACTATCAATCTCAAAAAATGAATAAAAGGCCAAACACTATCAATCTCAAAATATGAATAAAAGGCCAAACACTAATTTCCTTTAGAGAACAATATGAGTTACCTTCATTAGCAGCAACCGGAGGTGTGCTAGTAACAGTTGGGGTAGGATCCTGTAATTTAGGCACAAAATCAATATACATCTTACATTTCATATAGATGTTTCAGTTAAATTTAAGTTACGATCAAATGTAGAAAATCTAAAAGTGGCCGTACAGGAACTCGGTGAAAGGCTTCATCAATTTCCTCCTTTGTGAGCCCCTTCCTCTCGAGAAAAGAACGCCTATACATGACTGGAGATCCCCTAACTTTTGGATGTGAGAGAAATTTCACAGCATTCTGGACTTGGTCCTCCCGAATTGGTTCCGAGTTTACAAACACAGAAGCTGGAGAGCTCCCTCTTGCAGCCCCAGGCTTGGAATCTTGATGATCTTCAGATGCTGGTTGTGAAGCTGTTGCTTCAAATTAGAAATTAAAGTTTGAATTACGATATAGCATGAATTCTGTTTAACTCAAAATTATAAGTACATGACGGAATTCATAGAGCAAAGCAGGAGAGTACTGCATTGATAAACATACAAACAATTGGCTAAAGTGAAGACAACTACTAGATCTCAACCATGACAGAGATTCACCGGAAGCAGTTCTCAGAATAAAGAAATTAAGAGCACAATTGGAGTTTCGTAATTTCTAGTTTTTTATCATTTTTCTTCGTACGTAATATATATGCATTTTCTTTTGATATTAACATATATGCACTCTCATGACGCATATTTATAATAGCTATCAAGAAGTCCGTTGTTGCATTCAGTGATTGATCAGATATAATCCATGAAACCCAACATGTTGAAGTTTGTAAAAAAGAATTTGACAACAAATGTTAATTCCAAATGGACATGCTCTGTGACTCAACTTACCTACCACATGCGAGCAGCTCAAATACTTAGGTAATTCAGTATGCAGACACCTTCTCTCCAATCGAGAGTAGGTTAGCTTTAAATGCAAGATGAGCTAGAAAAATAAAAGATTACAAGGGAACCAAATTATTGAACGTAACTCTAAGTTCCACTAGCTCCGTTTGTTTTCTTGATCACGCGTACCTAAAATCTTTTTTTGTTCTTTTTTTTATAAGGTAAGGTTTACATTACCTAAAACCGTACTTATTATGTATAATAATATACATAATGGAAGTGGTTGTTACTTGAGAAATGAGGGAAACAGCAACATGTTACTCAAAATGCCATAAGTCTTGAGGTTAACAAAACCTCGTTTGAAAGTGGTCATGGAAATTGCAAGCTTTTCTTCTTTTTTGAATTTCATTATCTGATCAAAATAAGATGGTATTCTTGATTTTGACATGAAAAGAAAATTTACTTTTTCATTTATAGATACTGACTTTGTCCGCGTCAATAAACAATTCGAAATACCTTGACTTTTTTAGAACAGGTCCGAGTCAAATAGCAATGATTCGAAGCACTTCTTATTACACTATTTGGGAAACCCAAGGACTCAATCGTATTCCAAGTATCAACACGTGTCTGCAGCTATGCAAATCAGCTTGTTGAAGTTCACACTTCCCCAGGTGAGAATTAAATATTCTCAAGTAGTGTGTGTTGGAAACCTTTCACTTAACAGAGTCTATTGTCCTCAGCTCATATCTCTCTCCTAGTAATAAAATATTATTTTTCTAGCAAGAAAATGTTCAAGCAAATGATTCAGGAGGGATTTTTATATGAGGTTTTGTTTCCATACGTTTTTAAACTTAGTACTCTTACTATCCATTCATTCTCGGGCCACAGATTTATTCAGCCATTTCATACCACTTCATCTCTTCTGTTGAGAGGGTTTGCTGATGCCGTCTACTCTATGATTGTGCGAAGCCTCACAGAGAAAATTATCTAGTTAATGAGCCTACTATCGTCAGAAGCCTGTTGAAACTAAATTACCTAGTCACCAATATGCACATTATACCCAGTTAGTGGATATCAAATCAATCCATTTCTTTAAGAAAATTAGGCCGATATATGCCATAAGTTGCTAAGGCAATTGTTCAAAAGCACAGAAAAAGACCTTATTATTTCACAGATTTTCCCTATCTCGAAATCTTGCAGCTTCTAACAACACAAGTTGTAACTTTTAGATTTAGCAAAAGGTTCATCCAAATTTCCAGTTAATCAAATGATCATTAAATGTAATACCATCAAGGTACTACTTTCTTGCTTAACAAACCAAATGTAGCAACCACCCATAAAAGAAAAAGCACAGCAAAAAGGCACAAACATCATAAAGTACAAAAAGATTAGATCTTTGCGGAAGATTCTTTGTCCATTTAACAAAAAAACTATCATGAAGTACAAAAAAAGTTTAGATTTTTATGGAAGAATCTTTGTTCAAATAACAAGGTAGCAATCATAAAGTACAAAAAGATTAGATCTTTATACAATATACTTTTATGAGATAACAAAATAGCACACTCAATTTCTCCCTGATATTCAAGAACACAGAGCAACAATTTCAGTAATCAAGAAAAGCAAATAAAAAAGATACCTGGATTCTGGGTATTTTCGTTTACTGAGTTGGGTGGAGAATCTGATTGAGATGCCATGTTATCCAACTACTGTTGAACTGAATTTCAAGGAAAATACAAGAACATAGCAAAATTAGAAGAGAAAGAGAAAAGGAAAGAAAATTTGGAAATTTATATAGGAATGGCCACCCGCCACCGAATTGTAGCGAATAGTGATTACCTAAGATGAATTGATTATTGATGATAGGATGTCAGAACCCCCAGAAGTAGATTTTGCTCATCTCAAGAAGCAAACTGTGTGCGAAATTGCTGATTCATAATAAAACTACTACAAGACAAAACCTTTGCAGATAATGTGGAGAGACTCAAGCTCCTCCTTTTGGCCCTTTCTTTTTTATTCGAGTAAGTATTGTTGGATGACTTTGTAAACTAGATATTTATAATTTGATTCTTCTCCGACCTCGATGTATAATAATACTTTCTTTAATTACCGAGACTGTTAGCAACAACTAGACTAAAGTGTCTGGTACTTATCTGCAAATTTATTAGAATATGTAACACAATTTACTGATCATTTGAAAAAGAAAAATAAGAGTGGAGTAAGTCAACAAAAGCAATTATAATAAAGTACCAGTGCTAAAGGAAAAGAAGAAACGTGTTTTAGTAGAATCTAGGGGTAATTGTATGATAATTTGGATTTGATTAACCAAAAGTTTCGACTTAAACGTGCCATAGCTATTTCCAGTACTTCGGTACGGGGAAAATTGTATTTTTTCAAAAAATAAATAAATATCTAAATTTTATATTGGAATATTCAAATCTTAATTTAAAAAGATGTACATAATAAGTAAAAATAAGATGTACTTTAGAGAGTTCGTAGAATTCCGGACATGTTCATTTTAGATACTAGTGGAACAAAAAAAATTTATTCGACACACATAAACATTCCGTATTAACAAGATATACTAACGAGAAAGCAAAAAAGATATTCAAATTTGCATGTTATAGTAAAGCATTGCAATAACGAAAAATTCATCAAATATAAATGTCAAAAAGGATTAAAAAGGTCATATAGATTTATAAAATATTTTCCTGCTCCGCCTTTTCTGAGCTGGTGAAGGTAACAGGTACCTAATAAACGAGTCAAGGTGCACGCACACTAGCACACAAACCACTAAAAGGAAAAAAAAAAAAAACTGATCCGCTGGTAAACTCAAATCCGTTAGATGGACAGAAGATTGGTACATGAATAAATACAACCATGGACAAAATGCCTGCATAGACAATCAAAAAATCATTTCTGCTCGCAACGTTACATCATTTCACTATACTCTCACCAGAATCACATAAACAAGCATGACAATCTTCACGAGTGAAGAATTGGATGAACGCGGCCAAAAGCCGTGTCACTTATATGTTCCGTCATCTGGTTATAATCACATTATCCATGACTTTATTTGGCTGCTAGAAGCTATATCGACGAAATACTAAATCCTGTTCAATTTACTCTATCAAGCAACTTCTCCACCATAATCTTTTGTTGCACTGGAGTCAAGGACTCAGAGTTGATTATTGCATTTGCAACAAGGATGATCGACGATTTATGTTCAGCATTTACCTATTATAGCAGAACAAGTTTCTAAAATTGAGAATAGAGGCAAAAGTATTTGAGACTTTGAAAGAGATGGACAGACCAACCACAATAATAAAGAACGAATAGATTTATATACCCACACACGGCCGTTTAAACCAACAGCTATCTCGAAAGCTAGCTTCTTTCCAAGACCTTCAAGAACTGGACATGTTGGTGAGCTCAGCAGCCTAGGAAGAAAATACAAAAAAGATGAACATTGTAGCTAAGGGTATTGCCAAAGCCTGAATAACAAGAAACAAGACTTTCACCCTTTTTCTCGTCTCTTCTAGCATGAGAAAGTTAAGGGAACAGTAAAATATAAACCTAAGATCTCAGTGTCGCAAGTTAACGCCAAAATAGAATCTTACATCCGTGACAAACCAGTTGATGTTTCGAACATATAGCCATCTTTGAGGAGGCCAAACTCGGCAGCTTTTCCAGAAGCTGCATTGGATAAAATGATGATAATATTTGAACATTAAGAATAAAAGCAGATACATCAGAAATACAAGAACCTCTGTTAAAACTTAGAGAAGGCACCAACCATCCATGCACGACAACTCTGGGTTCGTTCCAGTGGTAGCCTTGACAATACGAGTGTAAATTAGAGTACCTACCTGAAATAGCAAGATAGTCATCAGAAAGTACGCCGCCTTGATATACATATGATGCGTTAGAAAAAATGATTAAGATGAATCCTATGGCTCATTCGAATTTCATACAAGGCCATGACAATAATTGGTGTTCTACTGTTCCCATAGGCTATAGTCCTTTTGTTTAATTAGTAGAATATCATTTTATCGCACGATAGCACTAAGATGGTGCTGGCATATGTACAAACATATACTCTGCCTGAGAGGCACAAGAATTAATGTAGTTGAGAAATTTGCTTGCCACTGTGAAGGAAAGTACTGATCTCAAACGCATTTGGCATCTCCTTTTACATTGAGTAGGGATACTAATATTTCTTGAGTCATCATTTTTGTACATCCACTGCTATAGTCCTTTCTGAATCTTGCTTAACATTTTACACAATGGGAATGCATAACAATACCGGATATGTTGTTGGAATGCATAAGAACAACTTTAAGAAATAGTATCCTCCATTAGGAAATCAAATTCTCAGCCATGAACAAATTCTAACTCATTTACAACAATCCTAGAAACACAAAACCACACGAGGCAAAATTACCTCTTGTTTCAATAAATACACCTATAAAGCACAATATCAACATGACTGCTACCCACTTAAAGAGCGGGGAGGGGGGGGGGTGTAAATTAAACTGAACTAATGTGATTTCTTCTAATTGAAGAGGCCACATCAACCAATTCTTGACCAAGTAACCAGCAATTAGTAGAATTCAACTTTTTAACAAGAGGAGAGTTGAGCTTGACCCATTTGCAAGGAGCTTTCCAGTTCATCTATCTCCATTTTCGTTAAAAAATAAAGCTATCACTCGATTTCAAACGATCACGATTCATAAAGTGAAAATTTGCAATCAGATAAAAGTTGCAAACAGTATCTTCATTCCAGTAATTGCACAAGTATTTTTTTATTATAAAGAAACATAAGATGAGAAAAGAACAAAGAATATAAGCTCAACTATTATGGAACTAAGGATTACACCTCAAATTTGGGTATGTTTCTCCTAGTACCTCCTTCAAATGCTAGCACTGGCAAGAACGCCACCATTGGCCCTTTTATGTCCACCAAGAAGCTCTGCAAGAATCTCAAAATTGAATTTGAAATTATAAGGAAAAACAATAGATCTTAATCACATAAGCTACAGTTTCAGATAAGAATCAATGAACCTTCAGATTTTATTCGTGTTACAAGGACCATCATCATATTTGTGACAAATCTTGATGCATTCATGAAAATGACATGAAAACAGACAAACGACAGGAAATCTCACATCATAAGTACTAGAAACAGAGAATTTTTTTTTTTGGACCAACTTATTAATCTCAATGAATGTAATTTGGATGGTCGATGATCAACATATAGTCACCACCACAGTAACATGTGTCATTCTATATGGTCAATAACCAACACATACTCCAAAAAGAACTTTTTCTGAGCAAATTAGAATCACTACCCTTTCCTTTTTATGCAACTTCGGCTGATATATCTTTACCAAAGACATGGTGGTTTAGAACCTAAAACCCTAAACTTGAACCAAACTGCAACCAATGAAACTAAGCACTATTAAACAACACACATAGATCCCCCCAAATATTAGGAGCATAATTTATGCATTGGATGCTCATTATGTCTTAGATAAATGCACCACATATCTGATTGATCAAAAAAAAGAAAGCAGAAAGACACACTAAAGCAAAAAAAACAGAGCAGCAGAAAAATCCTATTTAAAGCACCAATCATACTATTAGTGTATAAGCATATACAAGAGATGTAGATAGTTTAACTGCATCGAAGGAAATTCATCAAAAAATGATGACACCAATAAGTTCAGGTTATTATATATCAGAAAAGGCATATCAGTATCTTGACTTTGACTTGAACTCATTAAAAAGAAAAGGATGGTGGGATACTGAAGAAATTCAGTTCTCAAATGCATAATGTACTCAACTACTTAGAAGTGTAGCTGTAACAGAGTTCATGCTGCAGCAAGTAGAATTAAGGGCACGGCTAGGAGCAACATAAACATAACTATTCACCAGAAACCCAAATAAGGAAGTTGTCACATAAGCAGCGGTATTGCTTATAATAAGAAGAATAAGGGACAGTTTTTGAAATACTTAAAAATGCTTACATCTGCTCTTTTGTCCACCACAATTCCAAGGACAGTATCCCCCACGGTAGGTGTATACTGTAAAGAAATTACGCAGATCAGCAAATCAAAGAAAGTTCAATTCGACTATTCTAAATAGAACAAAAAGGAACAAAGATCATCTTAAATTCTTTCGCTGAACATGGTTATGTCTAAAATAGTTGTATCGGACGGTTAAAGATAGAAATCAAGTATTCACTGATGGAATCATTAGTGCTCCCGTTTGATAAGGTAACACTATAGCTCACTCGTCAGTCCATATGTCAACACAATACATTTAACTCTGTAATTTTATACTTATTTCCCCTTATAAATTTTCCTGTTACTGAGCAAAAGGAAAAAAACAAAGGAGCCCTGATATTCTGAAATGTATAATCTTCCATTATCTCTCAAATATAGTAACATTAACTTGATAGTGCACTAATTGACTTACGGGACATCTAAATTTTGCAGATCCACCCAAATGCACATTGGCTTATTTTCATTCTAGCAGCAAAGCAACTTAGCTATAGACTTTAGTATTATTTCACAGTTGACGAGTAACATCAATTTCTAAAGTTCAACCTAAAAAGAGAATATATGCCGCTTAATTTAACTCCTAAGTGTTTCTCTGTGAGAAAATCCAAAGTGCAGTTTACTATCTCTGTTTCAATCGTGAGAAGAATGCTACAGTTAAAAGAAATGGTTTCAGGTTACTTTAAGCGTAATAAGATATTGGCCAAACACCTGTGACAAGCAACAAACCTGGAATTTTTCCAAGAAAATCTACTAAAAATAACAGCAGCGTTTATACATGGAGGGTTCTAGAAAGATAGCACTACACTCACTCTCTTGTGTGAGCTTTCAATCCAGTACTTGTTTGGCTTTGAAAATCTCAAAATACCAGCTTTCATGACAGTAATAGCGTCATGGTCCTGCCAAAACGGGAAAAATATGTATATAATATCACAAATACTTATCGTGAAGGCAGTTAGAAAATCTAAAATGTGCTGTGTGCCTCATCATATTTTGAGCACAGTGAAGTGGGATAGAAATTTCTCAAGTACCAACATTCAGACCATAACTTAAACTCTGAATGGAGTACTGCCATCCACAGAAGAGAACAACCACATAAAGGCAAAGTGCAAGAACAGTGGAGGAAGCAACCACACGATATTTCGGAAATTGTGAAAGAAAAGCAAGCTTTGAATACATCACCTTTAGGTCTCCTTTTGGTACAGATGGAATGAAACAAGCCCAACAACATACCCAGTATAATCCCACAAAGTGGGGTCACATACCTTACCGATACCTCAAAGGTCGAGAGGTTGTTTCGGATAGACCCTTGGCTCAAGGGAAACACATGGAATGAAAGAAAAAGATCCTTTCTTTTTCAAAACAGCAAGAACTATGTGTCTTCAAATGTTGAGTTTTTGGTGTATCAAGCAAGTAAAATTGAAATAATCCAAAATCAGTGACAGATTAGATAAATCCCTGAATGTGAGAAGGAATTAAAGCATTGAACATCTAGATAGATAGTTTTTAGCAACTTGCTTGGTGCTCTGAACAATGAAATTCCATCTTACTTGCCAAAAAGAAAAAATCAAGAACAGCGTATAAAGCATTAAAAGACCCTTTCTATTTCATTATATTTAGGTGTAAGGAGATTATATCAAGTTGCAAATATATGCCTGTTGAGTCATATACACAACTTTCCTTTTTCTTTTTTTGATAACTGTGGTGTCCGGACCAGCTTTCGGGTGCCACAAGCATCGGATACCAAATAACTATGTTCACCAAGACTAAGACAGATGGGAAGAATCACCTAGTGTTTTTATCTCTTCTGCTTGGATTTGAACCTCCCAACCTACTTAGCAAACCACCAGACCACTCACTTGGGTGCATCAAGTACACAATTTGAGTACATTCTTCAAGTGTTTCAATTGTATAAAAAAGGAACCATACACAGGTAAAATCAATTCTTTTATTCATTGCTAATAAATATTGGAAAAAAATACCAAATTTGTACAAACCCCATGTGACAACATCAACCACAACCAAGTTAGAGTCATAGGAAAAAAAAACCTGTTGAAGGCCGCCACCCAGCTTAATGGTTTGGTCAGTCATGTTGGAAACATCCAAAATCACATCACCAGGTACCTAAATTAAAACCAAAAACACAATCTTGCATTAATAAAACATGCGTAAATTTCATTAATCATAATAAAGTTGGGAAAAGACGGAAACTTACAAGTGGTTTATCAATGTAGATTGATAAAGTAGTGAAGGGTTTTGAAGCCATTGTCTTCACAATAGAGAGCTTCAATTTTGCTGGAAAGTAAATGACTAATAAGCGGCCGCAAAGACCTTCTAAAGCTTCAATATTTTTATTCGGTGTACAAAAAGAAAAGTTTAAAGAGTATAAATAATTATGCTAATTGAATTTAAAAAACTTCAAATTCAGAAAACATTTTGATTAAAATTACCAAAATGTTTGACAGCTGTGGGACTTGAACCCACGCCCTTTCGGACCAGAGCCTAAATCTGGCGCCTTAGACCACTCGGCCAAACTGTCTCGATGTGATGATTTTAAGTTATGTATAATAGGCGTCCAGTCATGAAACAAAAAAAATTGGAGTTAAAATTAGAGTTGGATTTGGAGTTTGAAGTTATGTTAGGCCATATGTTTAATAATTTTTTTTTGAAAGATTTTCTTAAATATAATTTTATACCCAAAGTTTTAAAAATAGCAAAATCACTCAACTTATTAATATAAAGTTGTACTTCACTTACGACAATCGTGAGTGAATGTTTATCATAAATTTATTTGCTCATTAAATGTCCCCTTAATTACATTTGTTTTGTTTCCGCTGAAAGCTAATTAGCTACATTAATGTTTTCGATTCCTTCATAATGGAAGATAACATAATACTCTTATTCACACTAAGCCTTTGCGTGAGCGATGATGAACGAAGCGAAAGCGATAATATTGGCTTGAATAATGTAAATATTGGTGAGAATTTAATGCCCTTTAGATTCTTTTTTTCAAGTGTCTATGAGTATAATTTTATTCAATTTATTGAACCATTATTACCGTGGAAATAAATTTCAGGACTAATAAAATTACGAGATAACACATATGTAATTTTATGAACGAAATTTAGATCTTTAATATCACTTGTATGTTTATGTTTTGCGTCTGAATAAATTTAAAGATAATAATTTCTTCTTTTTTTTTTAAAGTACTTCCTCTATTTCAAAATATTTGTCACAATTTAATTTTGATAATCAAACGATATGAACTTTGATCAAGCTTTTAAGATTTATTTCTTTATCATATTGATATGAGAAAAATTACAAATTATAATACTTTTCGTATAATTTTTAATATATAAATTTTAATTTTAAAATATTAAATTAATATTATTTAATTTAACTTTAAAAATTCATCAAATTAATTCTTAGAAAACTAAATAGGATAATTATTTAGGAATAAAAGGAAGAGTAACTTCAAGTTCAAAATAAGTGCTTACAAATTTTAGATTCAACTCCATTTCTTCATTCTTGAATGATAATAAATATTTAAAAATCCAGTTTCAATACTTTTAAATAAATAAATTCGAATAACAAGAATTTATTAATGAATTAAAAAAGTCATTTTTAGAAAGATTTCATGAAAACTCCTCCATTATGAATGACTGATTTAAAAAAACAATAATTTAATTCGATATTTTTAGTTGCTATAAATTTAGCCTGGTATGGTGCTATTTTATTTTTATAAAGAACTTAAAAGAAAAAAAATAAGGAGCTGCGCTAGAAATAGTTATACTTGCGAGAAGCATATATTTTGCTGACAAATTCCAACAAGAAATCTCGCTATTGATAATTTTTTGGAGAAGTGTTTCTTCTCCTTTCAATAATCATATTCAATGACATAAATTCTAACATCATTGAGATAATACAACGACGCAGAAGCTATATAAACCCAGCAGCAGCTCTATACAGTTTCATTCTTTAGAAAGCACGGATTGTGTTTGACGTCTGTTTATACTAGTAGTCATAGTATTGCCCCTATTATTTCTTTTCTTTTAATTTTATTACTATATGTAGTTTCTGCTTTGTTACTATTTATTAATTTTGTTATTATTTGTTATTTTCTGTGCTTTTATTACTTCTTGTTTGGAATTGTTTGAATTTTTTTTCTCGGAACTAAGGGTATTTATGAAACCTGTCTCTTTACCTCTGTATAGTAGTAATAAGCACTACTGGTATGTTGTTGAACTTATAGGTTCAGAATATAATTTGTTGTTAAGATTTTAGTGTTTTTATCATGTTCTGTATTAAAAAAAAACTGAATTTGGTCGAAGCCATAGCTAGTAAGCTACATCTGCCACTGGTTCTCATCTGTTATGGCGTATAGCTTCAAATTTATGTTTGTTCAGGCAAAGTGCTTCTTTTGACTCTTAGATATGCAACCTGTATTTCGGTCAGGGCCTCTTCATCCACAGCCTCGGGTAAGTTCCTTATTTCAGAAGAAGCTGAAAGTGGACTTTTCTGAGAATTTAAATTGGTGGAATTTGCTGTGAGAACTTCTACTAGTATTTCCGTGAATTTTGTTTATCCAGTTACTTGTTAGCATAAAATTTTATTTAGCTATCTCTCGTCCAAGGGTAGAAAGGAACTTCTAGGTTATTACCAGTGACTTCGTTGGCCTTTTTATGTTTCATATTACTTAGGAAAGAGTATTTTTTAGCCTCAAAGATGCATAACCAACTTAATGGGTGGTTTGGTGAGGTAATACTTTAATTTATTCTATTCTTTTCATTTTTTTCTAGCCTTGGAAAGAGTTACGTGGTACGTAATGGGAGGTGATAGGTATCCCGTGGATTTAGTCGAGGTGCGTGAAAGTTGGCAGGGACATCACTATCGTACTTGTAATTTATTCTATGTTATGTACCCAAAACAAAACCATCAGTTAAATTTCAAAACATCCTGATTTATTTGTACTGCAATTTTTATCCAATGGTATAGTGAAACTACCATTCCCGTCCTTATCCACAGAAAAAGAAAACTACCGTTCTTAGTGAAATGTTTACGTTTTAACTTCCGTTTCCTGTCCCATTTGATAGGCAATTTCTTTATGTAATTACCAGATATTGCTACAGCATTGATACTGTCCGTTAATTTGATCATTTAGTGTCCTTTAGCAGTAAGGTAATTGTTAGGAAAAATTAGTGTCTTTTCCTGTTATTTACTTTAAAATTTGATTCCTTTTCTGTTATGTTGGATATGAATATTGACATTTGCTAAGAAATTGTGCTTGAAATTATGGCAGATATTGTGTCTGCATGGATCTCCAGATGGGCCGGGACAGTACGTTGGATCTTAGCAGCACTTACAATCTTCTCATTGTTAAGTTCTCTGCGGAAACTTGTTCGTTTTTTGCAGATATGTTGCAGTCATGAATTCAATTTTCTCAGCTCAACGTTCAATAGCATATAGAAGATTTAGCAACCCTTTATTTTCAATTTTGTTACCATTTTATTTCCTCCTAGATTGATTGGAAAGTTGTCACATATCTTCATAAATATAGAATTTGTAAAGTTATGGATCCGGACCTTGCAGGTACCCATTGATTCGTGTGTAATAGGATCTAAGCATTCTGCTTTTCTTCAGCAGGTAGCATTTCTATGACTGCAAGTTTTGGTTTTAAATCTTTTCTTTCCCAGCATGAATTATATTTTGGCTCACTGATGGAATTGTGCATATCTGGGGATAGGCTTCTTACATAACTGGTGGTGTATATTTGAAACCACAAGTATCAGATGTAGGTAGTGTTTCAATATCTCTCTCTAAGTGTTATTCAAATTTTTAATACTAAGTTATCTCTAGCTTACGTTTTAATTTGTCAATAGCTTGTATCCAGCATTGAACATATTGTTATTACAGAAAGACAATCAAAACACTGAAGGAAATTTCGAGGCTTGTGTTTAACACAATTTTTTCAAAACAGATTCGCCCTTCACAGATAATACTAGAGGTTTGACAGCGCCTGTTTCCCAGGATACAACAGAAATCGTGAAGCCTATTTTGCACTCCACCAACGACCCAGGATACAACGGAAATCGTGAAGCCTATTTTGCACTCAAACAGCTCCACCAACGAACTAAATGATGAATAGAGTAGCAAAGGAGGCACATGGATTGTACCACAAGGTATAGGTTTGTCAAGATTTTACAAACTTGTAAGGAGCAATTTCATATATAAAGTATCACCCTTCCATCTAATGTGGTACAAAATTCCTTAGCTTGATTTTTTCAATCATTTTCATTCACACTCACAACTAAATATCCAACACATATATTTGTTTATCATATGTTTCCGAGGAGCTCACAGTAAAAAGACCCTCCAAAAGCTTTCCCTATTTGAAATCTGGTTTCAACCTTTTGATATGTACTGGGGTGATTTGTAGTTCATGCCATTGAAAGGATCATTCTTACCCAAATGTCATCTGGACTACCACAGTGCAATGACTTTCCGCTTTTGCCCTCTATAGTGTGTTCATGCTTTGTCTCTGTGAGTAGGAGATGATGATATCGTGAATGAAGATGTTATAGTTGTATGATCTTGTTTTCAAAGTTTAGTTCACTTTTCATGGAAACGCAATGGTCCATTGCTAAGACTACTTCTTTCATGACTAGAATACAGTATCCACACCAGAAGTTATATTGAAATTGACTGCTTATTAAGTTCTTTCTCATCAATATGATATCAAGCTGCAATGTCTGTCTGTTGCTAAGACTGTCTATTTATAGAATGTCTTGTCTTGAGATCTCTAACTTTTCATCTGAAAATACTGAAAATGCTGTAATACTGTAATACATAGAGACAGTTTTTGCAACTGATTTACATTCTCGGGGCTTTTTGCAACTTCCCAGACCTGTCGGAGTTGACTTCCGTGCATCGTAAGTGATTAGCGTGTCTATTATTTAAATTATTTTTCATATAATGAGCTGGTAATGTTATACTTGGGGAAAGCATCCTCACCAATATTTTGTGTATTATTTTTCGTAAGTTCTTTATCTGTCTAGCTCGATGTCAATTAAAGAATAATCTGACTTTACTATCATTTCTCTCGCAGCACTGTGAAAGCTCTTTCAAATTTTACCTTTTTTTCACTTCAATTATGCAAATCCTCTCATTATCCACGTGTTTTCCTCAGATCATTCTATTTGAGGCTGTTGTATCATCTGTTTAAACCGTCTAAACCATATCTTTCTCCAGCAGTTTTGAGCCATTACGAGTGTTTCAAACTTACGACTTACTTTTAGAGTGAGGCTTTTGATAAGATACTTATTCCAAAATAACACACAGTTTATCAAGGAGACTTATCCTACTAATAGCAAAAGTAGAATATTTATTGAATTGCCTGCTATCTATCAGTGCTCCAATTTTCAGTCCATTCTGAAATTAGCCTCGAGATTTTTGCCCCTTTCACACTCAATTAATAGCTGTGCGACTAACTTTCAGGTGCTTTTGCCATAAAAACACGATTGACGTGGGTTTCATATGCTCCGTCTGTTTATCAATATTCTGCCAGCATCACAAGAAATGCTCAACTTGCGGGTGAGTTTCATTGTAAACTTATTAAAGTGTCTCATCGACGATTTTTTCATTTCTTATTAATTATGCTGCTATTAAAATGGTGTTCCGTCCAAAAAGTCCACATGACCTCATGATCATGTCACATGTTACTAGCGGAAAAAGGGTTGCTAATTCCAATTCAATAATTTCTACAACCACTCATTCCACTGATAACTCAATTCATGTAATTATCAATTTGGATGCTTGAGTTTGTGTATGTTAATTGTTTGGTTCATGCTATCAAATGCAGATCAAATTTTGGAGAGGCACAAAAGCAGGATCTCTCAACTTCGGACGAGGAGAAAGACTCCAGATGGTAGTTGAACAAATAATCCTAAAGCCTATTAACACACCTCAGGTCGCTGCACGACTGTGTTTCACTAGATTTCTTATGATATGAATTTCCAGATGTTAAAGATGTGTCTAGACTGGGACTTTAATGATACTAGACTATATTTCAGCGGGAGTAAGAGGAAATTAAGCAAATGAGCGAGGTTGATAAGATGTCGATATGTGTTCCTGATCAATATTGGAGAGAGCAAGGTAAGGAGGGCAGGTGGAAAGAGGAAGCTCTGTTGCTGACCTTTTCCAGTGTCGAGAATCTCCTTTTCTAGGTGAAGGAATACATAAGATGATGCTAACTTGTCTGAACTTTTCATTGTTCGGTGGTTCATTTGGAGTAGAATATCGTAATCATGCATTTCTTTTTGAGAGTTAATTTAATTAAGTTTTCATCAGCTTAATACCTTAATCAAAGTTCTACGTAATCTAACTCTCAAAAAGAAAAGCGCAACAGTATATTTAGACCGAGGGAGAGTATTGATTAAATAAAGTTAAAAGAGTTGCTCTTTAAAGTGGTCCTTCATCATAGGTCATTTCACTCACCTGAATTCAAGATTAATTTATTTTTATTTTTTGAGGAGGGTTTCACATTCACACTACTCAATACATCAAAAGAATGTAAGAATATTTGGCATTATTATTTTTACGTACTCAACAAAACATTTTCTAACCGGATTTGAAACTTTATTCCTCTCCAAGAGTAGAAAAAAAATTTATACTGCTAAATCTATTAACTACATCTGTACAACTTCTGATCCACTATAAATAAATATTACATGCAGCAATATCTCAAAATTACGCAATGGATGAATAGTTGTAACTGATTTGGAAGATCACGAGGAACTACGGTTGCAGAGGCTATAACCAGATACGATGGAGCTGAAGGCAAAAGCAATGAAAGACAGGAAAGACAGAGCGATTGATGCACTTGCCATCTCTGTGAATGCGTCTTTTCCCCAATTTGATACCCAGTCGTCTACCCTCGTTGCAGCAGAAGAGGATGAAGACATAAGAAGATATGCCAGTATCTGCACAGGCAGATGCAACAACAAAAGAATATCTTCAGAGCATATATACAAAGAACTACAGCCAGACTAATAAAGCTAGATATGATGATACATATAAGATAGTTTTTGTCGTAACGGTTGGCATAACCCCAATAAATAAAACTGTTCCACAAGTTTTCACTGGCTAAAAAGAAACTATACACTTAGGAAGCCTTGAGTAAATGACATAACACTGCAACATATCAATAAAACCTTATGGTCCATAACCAGATGTACCTGGTCGATTTTGAGTCAAAACATATTACATATATGTCATATTAGGTTAGTAAAACGTTGGTCAGAATTTTTATGTTCTACCAGTTATTGGGCCAAGTCGTGCCTTGACAATTGTGGCAATTACAGTAAATTTTGATCAATTTCGTTCTCATATATTATTACCTATCTTCTTGGTTCCTCGAAAAGTATCAAGTCACCTGCCTAATGATGAAGTCAGCCATAAGTTGTTTAGCCGGAAATTATTGCTCTTTGAAGTCCGGAACCCTCTTTACGGGATGATCCAAATATCTTTAGGAAGTTATGAATAACTGTGTTATAATTGATTCTATTGGTTATCCGTCGTTAAGCCTGTGTCAAACACAATTGTATGGATAAGTAAAGCTACCTATAATTCTATCCTACCTATTGCCAATCAAAAACTCCAAATAAGTTTGTCCAAAGCCTAGATAAGGCACTGAAAACTTTTTCTTCAACACTAAGAGCTGAATGAAGTTATCTAATAGTTCCTAAATAAGGCACTAGGAAGTTTTTCTTTAACACAAAGAGCTGATTAAAGTTATCCAGTAGCTCCTAAATAAGGCACTGGAAGTTTTTCTTTTGCAAAACCCCACCATAAGAATTCTGATAGAGCTGAACTAAAATCTACATGAGCATCTAAAAGCTGGACTTAAAAAGCCAACACACCCCTCAATTGACTACAGAGGGTGGAATCATCACGATTCTCCACTGTTTCCCTGTTAGCAACATTCTAAAAGCCTACATGAAAATATTTAGGAGTATAGCCAATATCAGTCACCAATTTCATCTCAAACTAGAAACTCATTTTATGCAAGTACACCAGTTGAAATGGTATTACTAACCTGATCTATTGAGAAATCAAAATGATATCGCATATGGTGAGAGAGAAGGTGCTTCCCAGTTGTCAAAATGTACGCTAGATCAAATGCTTGAAATCCAGAATATACAAATGCAATAACATTAACAGCTACCAAATACCTGTCGCAAAAATTGGGTCCAACATTACTTAAAGCCAGGAAAGCAGTTCATAAGGAAATAGTAGATGGGAAACAAGGAAAAACACGAGAGAAAGAAAGCAACTGTGAATCCCTTGGGTCAACCAAAATAGAATTACAGTCATACGCCTTTGTAACAATCATTCTCTATAACATTATCTCACTATAATGACAAAGTTTTCTTGGACCAGACTTTCATATTACTCCCCTTGTTTCACTTTGTTTGTCGGTTTATGACTTCGCACTGAATTTAAGAAATTAAAGAAACTTTTGAATGCGTCATGTGAAAAGTTAGAACTATAGAATTGTCAAAAAAAGAAAGAGATATGTTTTTTAAACGGACTAAAACGGAAAGTAAGACAAATAAATCGAAATAGAGGAATCGTGCTATATACTTCATAACATCCTCACTCTAACAGCCAAAACATATTCAACCAAACGACCTCGTTATAAAGAGGTTGTCTCTATTTGCTTCTAATGAAAGAAAACATCAAAGCCACAAAGATTTCTTATCTACAGCAGAAGTTTATCAGCTGAGGTGCACACAAGCTTGGTTCAGACACTACTGCTATAATGAAAAAAAGGTACATATTTTTGTGCAAAATTAGCTTCTCCGCCAAATTAGCTTGTCCACTTCAAAATGCTTTCTTTACGATTGAAGCAAAACAAATATAAATAGATGGATAATATAACCAGAAACTAAACAAGGAATAGAAAATGGTCACCTGTACTCTTTGTAACGATCAAATGAATCACCAGTCCAACCTTGAGTTTTATCAGCTGCCATAACCGAAAACGCAATCAAGCAAAAAATCACCTCACAAACCCTAAACCCTAACGCCACCTTATTCATCATAAGTTCCCTTTTCGACCTTTCAAGAATCGACTCCACAGCCGCCCTCGACCTCCGTTCACCGCCAACCTCTCCTCCTTCCACGTCAGCACCACCGCGTACTCCGGGACCTACCTTCGCTACCCCAGTTTCCATCTCCTCCCTAACCGCCCTACTAAAATACACCACCGGTGACCTTCTTTCCGCCGCCGGCGGTGGAGTCGGCGGCAGACTCAAATTTTGTGGGTCCCTTTTGTACTTGTTTACTGCAACAATTGCCTTTGAAGGGGATTTGTGGTTGTGGGGTTCAACGAAAGGTTCATCAGAACGTAACGGTGAGTCGGATCGTAGAGGTGAGTGGAAAGAATCGAGTTGACTCACTTGTGACTCAGTGTCCGACATTGATAGGTGGCTGTTCTGTTTTTGGAGATTCCGATGATTGGAATTGGTGGAGTTCGTTTCCAAGTTTGGATTTTCTTTCATGGTGGGTTTCTTGAAAAAACTGATCTTTATTAGGAAAAACTTTGAAGAGGAAAGGAAACGAAAACTGTGGGGGAAAATACTTTGGAAAAGAAAGTGGGCTGTCTCTGTCGAGTCTTTTAAATTACTTTAGAATAGCTTAGCCCCCGTTATACTACCACCAACAACCTATCCAATATATTAAAATTCATAAATCCATATTAATATTTAAGTTAGCCTTCATTATACGATTTAAAAAAAATTAATTGTACACTTTCCTTTTTAGTAACAAGCAAACTCAGATCCCTTATGTCAATTTCATTACTAGTATTGATTGTGTGAATGACTCGAATACATAATCCTTTCTATAATTTTTAAACCTGTTTTTTGAATTAGTGGAGTGTAATGAAGTATAGTTGTCTTTTTATGGATGAATGGTGGAATTCAGTGTGATGTGGCGGATGGTGATTGGCTGACCGGGTAAGGAGTTTTTGTGGTCCGCTTGTGAATCTTTTAAGGAAGTGATTCATGTACTTTTAAATGGCAATGCATGATAAAATACGGCCATCATTTTTTTTCATTAAAAATGTTTGTATAAATTTGGTATACATACTACATTTGTTCTTTTATAATTTACTACTCTTTCTTTTTCTATTTTTGACTTAAACCCCTTGAAACAATAATTCTATTATATCCTAACTCGGCTATAATTTAGGAAACTTGTTAAATGTTATTTAATGAAAGAAAAATGACTTATTTCTTTTTTTAGTCCTTTAAAAGAAATGATTATTTACTTTTTTAGTTATATTTTAATTTTAATTTTTCACATGACATATTTAAGAATATATAATTAAATAACATTTTGATATAACTTTAATTTAATATCACAATATTCAAAAGTCTTTTTTTATTTTTTTAAACTTCGTGTCAAATAAAAAATGATCATTCTTTTTTAAATTAGGAAATTACTCTTCTTCGTTTCATATTAGTTGCAATATTTGCTTTTTCAAAAGTCAAATTATGTGAACTTTGATTAATATTTTAAATAATATTTTCTCATTAAATTAACATTTTAAAAAGTTATAACTTGTAATATTTTTTATATAATTTTTTAATAATTAATTTTTAAATATAATATATTTAGTTAATTTAGATATGATAATTAATTTGAGACAGAAGGGTAACAATTTAAATAATGAAATTTGAACTGTTAAAACTATAGTATAAATTATGAATTATGATTCTTTAAGTCACGAATTATCCTTTTAGTTATTTCATCAAAACTTGAATTTAAGAGAGCTTTAGAAAAAGCCAAAAAAATTCACATCATTTCTTTTCCCCACCTTATCTATTGGTCTTTTTATAAAGCTTGATGCTAATAATTGCTCTAAGATATGAAGTTTTAAGCTATTGACCTCCCTTCCCTTGGGATTTGATCTCTCATCTTTTAACTTTCCTTTTTTTCTTTTCTTATTATCACGGTAATTCGA
Source organism: Withania somnifera (assembly GCA_039654485.1). NCBI lineage: Eukaryota > Viridiplantae > Streptophyta > Magnoliopsida > Solanales > Solanaceae > Withania > Withania somnifera. The sequence continues at coordinate 14,958,358 of JBDJHY010000097.1, read as the reverse complement.
TTAATTTTTACGTATCTTAATAAATTTATAAAATTTTTATTTATTAAGGTTAAAATAAATTTAAAAAAAATCACTTCTGCTCCCCTTACTCCCTCTCCTTAAAATTTTAGAAATTCAGTTTTCTTATGAGATTATTATTGAATTTTCCTTGTACTTTTGAGCAGACATAAAAATTGACTTTACACACTAGTACCTAGAAATTGACGGTGACAAAACAAATCTATTGCTCTCTGTTTTTTAAAAGAAACCTCCAGCCCCAGATAATAAAATTAGAAAAGATTAGGCTTAAGAATTGATAAGTCCCAAAAAGCCTTACCAAGACCACAACGTGTGATCCTCCGTCTAATGTATGTAGATCACGATTGTTACCTGTAAAACAGAGTCCAGGGTGGTCCCTGGGGTCGTTCTCCGATGCTTAAGTCAGTTAATAAGCAATAAGAGAATTCCAAGAATGTATAGTGAATATTATTTAGAGCATACCTGTTCTCCTGGCCTTACCTCAGCTTTTATAGAT
>JBDJHY010000097.1:14872700-14889364 GCA_039654485.1 Withania somnifera | reverse complement strand
GTATGTGAACACGTTTTTCAGTTTTCCACTTTTCCCAGAAAACTTTTCCAGAAAACTGGTAAAGTTTTCCATTACTAAACAGGCCCTTAGATTTTCCACTTTAGGAAAATATCTAACAATATCTTGGAGATTATTTTTTAAGGCGTGACTTTTTAAGTTACAATTTCATGACTGGCATTGTCAAGTGCTAATCTCTCACTGTTAGTTAAGTTCATAGATAGTTTGGAAGATTTTTAAAATGGAAAATACTCTTATCACAATAATTAATGAATAACGCATCAAGTTCTATTACAAGTTTGAGTTAAGCATGTTTGAACCAAAATAATGTGATTGATGACCTCATAAGAAGTCTATCATATGCATCCCAGCCCTCTTTAAGAATAGGAGCCTTCGAGGAATAACAAGAGTATCTCCGTGTAATTTATAAAAAAATAGTTATAAAAATTTATGATACGATACGGCATCTAACATCACAGCTCTAGATGTGGCTTTTTTTTTTTTCAATTCTAATGCAATATTCTTTGTACACTAAATTCTTTTAAAATCTCTAGTATAGCATATAGTTTTTTATCACTTAACATTTACATCAAATAAAATAATTTAACTTGCAAGATACTAACTAAAATTGGATTAGGTGATAAAAATTCGCCATGATATTGGTGGTTAGGATAAGCAGGCTTTAATCATTATCACATTTGATTAATACTCCTATCACGGTCAATGACCAAATGAGATAGGATTAAGGTCATTCGATTAACAAAGTTATTGGGGGATAACAACCTTGAAATTATTATTACTTTTTTTTTTTTTTGGTGAGATAAAAATACACAAAGTTTTGATAATTGTTATAATTTATATTCATAATCAAACACGAGATAAATATAATTTTAAATTCTATACTAAAATTAATATTCTTTTCATATTAACCAAAATATCGCTCAATTAAAAAATCTAGTAACTCATCTGATTCCCGTTATCATTTTTTTCTTTCCCCATCCTCCCTACCGCCCTCAAAACAAGTAGAAAAAAAGAAGAACCAACATGATTAAAGTGTGATGATTGGTATTGAAAAATAGGGCCGAATCAAGATTTAAATTTGAGATGCTTTGATATTTATTAAATTTAATATGAAAGAGGTAAAATTATATTAAATTTGGTAAATTAAGAAAATAAATGGGTATTTTAATTTTCAGGGGGAACGTTAAAGCTTTGAGTGTGAGTGTTCGAAGTCTGAACTTCTTGAAAATCGACGATTCCTAAATCTTGATACTAATAAAAAACATTCTATTGGATCGTAGCTCCTAGTCATAGAAATAAATCCTACAACGTGTGAATCTAAATTAATCCTAATATCGGCATAAGACACAAATACAAATAAATCGAATTCTTGTACAAATACCAAACCCAATGAAAAAAAGATAGGGGACTCCTTAAGGGTCCTATATATCTACTCAAAGGTCCCTTAAAAACTTTCATTACATCATTTCCCACCCAAAGTTGTACTATTATAAGCACTAGCGCTCCTCCTCCTCACTGAAATGCGTTAAACAATTTCCCAATGGCCGATTCTGAATTCCCACACTCCTATGCATCAACTCCAAATATCAACAATTCCTCAACACTATTCCACAAACGACGCCGTTGTTTCTACTTCCCTTCTTTCAATTCCACAAATCAACTAACAACATACGTTAACTTGGACTGGTGGCGTAGATTCCGTCACGGCGCCGTTAACGAAGGATCTGTATGGACTAAGGGAATCACCGCTTTAAAGAATCTTCGAGAATGGTCGGAGATCGTTGCCGGACAGAGATGGAAGACTTTTATACGGCGATTTCATCGGAATAAAAGCGGTAGTAGAAATGCGAAATTCCAGTACGACCCTTTGAGTTACTCACTCAACTTCGATGAAGGGAGGGGTAATAACGGAGAAGAGGAAGAAGAATTGGTACTGAGGAATTTCTCCACGAGATATGCGGCGAATGGTAAAGTGTCGATGAATGATGTACTTGTTTGATGGTGATTGGTGGGGACTAGAAAAATACAGCTCATCGTAAAAGATAACAAGGTGCGTGCAAGTTTTCTACTTTTTTGTTGGTATTTCTTTAAGTTTCTTCTGTTCCAATGTATATTGTATGTACATTGTTTTGTCTTTTATCACCCCTGGAATCGCTGAGTCAATTTCTATGTTCTATGGAATTCAGTTTGTATATGTACATATAAAATTAAAAGAATACCTTACGCATCTACTTTTTATACTGTGAACCCCTCGGGACGGGGACCCCCTAGATCTGGCCCTGCTTGATAGTATTCGGGGATATTTGAATTTGGTCAATTATAATATGCCAGGTTCAGCAGATCGTGATCTGTCCTAACTTATTTAGTTACAAAGAGGGTATACTGTAGTAGTTATGTGGCGTGGGTTTAGATATTCTTTTGAATTGTTTTTGCAACATCTTTCTAGAAGGAAGGGGGCACTAATAACTTTGGAGTGTTTTTTTTTTTTTTTGAAGTAGTGTCACAGAAGTCAGTGGAAGTTGACTCATTGAAGAAGCATATATAAACTATTCTTGATTATCTATCTCCGTTTCAATCTAATCTAATCCAGGCTAACATTAATACTTTGCTTGTTTGCGATATAAAAGAGACACTAGGTTTCGAGCGGAATTAAAAATGTAAAATTTTCTTTTAAAGTGCGTAAGATTATTCAATATTTATGCCAGTGGCAGTGGGAGACATGGACAAGTGTACAAAAGTTGCCCTCGTAGCCTCGTTCTGCATCAAGGATAAACATAAAACGCTTTCCTTGGAGCAGGTATCGGCAACAATTGTTTTATTTTTTTAGAGGTAAGCTAGTGTACCATTAGTCAAAATAAACAAATTAACCCTCAAAAGCTTCGTTAGGATAAAACATGACGCTCATTTCCTTACAGCATTAGACCAAGAACTCAACAGGTAACCAAGTTGGGTTCGATCAATTTCTTTTTCTAAGGAAGGAAAAGATCATTTGATTTGAAGCCAACATCTTAAAGAATACAATCAGTCAGCTTGGCCTAATAGGAGTTCACAGAAATTCAATTGAAGAAACATATGGAAGCCATCATTCATTTTCATAAATAAGCAAGCATCGAAAAAAAAAAAGGCAACAATTTGGTCATTTCGAATTTTCTGGGGCCTCGTGAAGATGAACATCACGTAAAAATGTCCACATAAGATGACAAAATCTGGAGCAAAAGAAAAATGTACTGTCCGGGGAATTAGCTGGAGCAGGAGAACGAAAATATAAACAGATTAGTCACGAGTATAATTTGAGACATACGTCACGAGAACTTAGAGCAGATGCAACCAAATACAGGGATGCACGAGGCTGCTTATGCATATCTAAGAGAAATCAACCTCCTCCAAAGTTTCAAACCCGTGGGCCAACAAGTGAGGTTGGGCTAGATAACAAACAGGGAATTTCTCAGTTACCTTTTATTATAGATTATTCAATCATTCAAATCTCTCACTCCAGTAGGCAGCTGCCACACAGGGCAAGAAATCACAGCAGTATGTAGACCATAATATCTAACTTTTGCTCCACCCTTTGGATCCTCAACATAAACCAAAGTATTCTTTTTCTAGCTCTTGAGAATCATTTTGTACATAAATAATGACTAAAAGGGGAAATACACTTCTCGCCACACCATTGATAATATAACCTTCAAGAAGTCTTTTATCTGTGAATCAGACTAAAGCTGAAGTTAGGAATCAAGTGAATTTAAGGTACAATGCAGCTGCAACAAATAAAAGCATGGCAGATGGACGACTTAGAACCAAAATTTGGTGTCAACCTCTTTATATTTATGTAATTGCCAAAAAAGAGGAGAGAACAGCCAAGAAAGCAGGGAGCAAGGAAATGAGTAGCAATAAAGAACTTAGAAGGCATTCGATTCACTAGGTCCAGAAATTCAACCTCCACTGGAAATATCTTGGGGTCAAGGATAAGAAAGCTTATCTGTAGTTGCGGGGAATGCAGATTTCAAGCCTTCCAACAGTTAAAATATTTACAGAGGGAAAACTGAATCTGCATCCACCCAGAAAATATGGCAGACCAAAGTGCTCACAAAAACCCAGTGAATTCCTTCCTTTCATACAACGAAAGAAAATGGTGGTTGGAGGCTGAACACATCATTGGTCACGTCATACACCCTCAAGGGCATACTAGAAGCTGAGCCCACCATATTCCATCCTTTGATAACTGCAAGAAGCAAAGAAAAGGGAAAGAGTCATACCAAATTATACTTCATGATTCTCAAACCACCCAAATAAAAATACTTCAACTAAAAAGTATGCACAAAGTCGCAGGAGAGGAACAGCTCCTAACACTTGAAAGCAATTTTCTACTTATAAAAATATCAGTCTATCACTCATTCCTCTGCTTGAGAATGAAGCCTATCTTAACAGCATATTAAGTTCACATTCCAGAAGTGTAACCAGATAAAAAAACAAAGATCCCAAACAATTTCCAAAATTTTGACATCTTCATTTCATTACAATCAATACAAAACTAAAATGAAAAGAATATGTGCTGTCAAACACCTCAATAGATCCTGCTTGTGTGTGCGACCAGCAGAAGTGACACAAGTCCAAAAAGGAGCAAAAACGACAAGACAAAAGGAATGTACAAAAACAAACAAGCAGCTCAACCGCAGCTTATCACATGCGATTTTGACAATGTATTTCAAGTACATGCCTAGAATCTAACCTCTTTCCGGAGCTTATACAGCATAAAAGACAGAAATGGTTACAGTCTAAATCATAAATAAGAAAATCATAACCAGAAGCAAATGAATCTCACATCACCTTGAAGGTCACCGCATTGCAGTGTTTTGCATTCCTACTGCCACGACGACTGCTTGAACCTGAAGTTATCACTGTCCCATCCTCCATCAGGTTCCTTCCTCTTCATTAGATTCCCAGCAGCTACAGGATACATCCTCCCATGCTCATCCGCAAGGGCCTGTGAGCCAGTAACAGAATGTTGCCTTGGTACCAGCAAAACTGACTCTTCTTTCCCTTCTAAGTCCACAGCTCCAGGGCCTGCATTCAGATCCAGACCTTGCCGGCTCCGTTTCCTGTTGTGGTCTGTGGCTCCATTGTTGCTGGCATCAGGAAGGGCAACCATATAAGGCCTTGGGTATTGAGATGACACAGCACCTACAGGTCCCAGCAATTGTGAATTCACTTGTGGAGTGAAAAGCCTTCCACCAGAGGATGAATCAATGTAAGAGGCTGATCCAACTGCATATGTTCCGGAGGGAAGTGGAAAAGTGGTTCCAAAAGGGAACACAGGATACTGGAAAGGGGCAGCGGGGAATGACATAGCAGGTGATGATGACAATACCGAACCCCTGAAAGCATCTGGAGTGAAGGGGGAACCAGCAGATGATGCACCTAACATTCGTGGGGCACCAGGTGGGATTATTGGAAATGATGGCTGCTCCCCATGATCAGGCAAAATTGAAGGAATTGTCATAGTTGAGTAACTACTCCCTGGAGCAAACCAAGATGATAGGTTTCCCATTTCTGGATTGCTGATTCTGAGGCTAGAAGCATTAAGTTGGGAACACGGGTTTCCCTGATGACTCTGGTGGAATAAAGGCTGTTCCGCACTTGAATCATCAACACCAGGCCCATTATTCAAATCAAAGTCCCTCCTCACTTCTACAGTTGGTAAGCCCCCGGATGAAGATGCTTTTGTGGGAAAGACTACACCCTCTAATCTATGACTGCCACTCAAGGAGCATGGCCCTACATCATTAGGTTCATCAACTCTATTCAAATCAAGATCAAGACCTCCAGAACTTCGAAGAACAGGAGAACCTGAGCAATTTTCCACCACAGATCCTATAGCTAGTGCGCAATCCTGAGAATTTATGTCCTCAGAAATTCTTTCATCTGCTACATTCAGATCAATATCCAATGGAGGACGACCATGCTTGCTGGTAAAAGCTTCAGAAACAGAGATAGTTGTGGAACTTGTATGCGTGTCAAGGGATTTTCTAGGCTCAGCAGGACGAAATGCACTTGTGGCTGCTGATCCTTTCCATCCAAACTCCCCTTTGATTCTCAATAGATCTTCTGGCGGGACAAAAGGTCCTTTGGCAGCAGCAGCCACCGTAATGGACGCAGGAAGACTACTGGAAACAGAAGAGACAGCAAACGGTGATGGGCTCATTATGTGGAGACTAGACAAACACCCAGGGCCAGTCGAGTTGATTGGCTCCCCATATTTCCCCTCATCCGAAATGAAACCTTCATTTAAGTCAAAGTTCATCTTTGAAGCTGAATCTGGAACAGCAGCAGCAGCGCTGGAAGAAGTTTCAACTTTGGTGGTTGAGCAGTCCTTTGTTCTATCTACCTCTACTGCAGAGTGTTTAGATTCTCCTGATTCCACAAATTTCTCCACTTCCGCATTAGAAAACCCAGGTGTCTCTTTCTTAGTAAACAATCCACTGTCAGATTCATGCATAGAAATAACATTATTTTCAGCACTAGCTTCATCCTTTATCAAATTCCTTCTAGCTAAATTAGATTCAGATATAGCTTTATCCTCAATAACCGAAGTATCAACAATAACATTATTTGCATCTAAATCATCAGACTGTCCACCTCTACCTGCAATAGAATCTCGACTAGGACCAGTTTGTTGCAGATCTACCTTGTCACTTTTCTCTTCAGTTTTTGCCACAATCAAAGGTGGTTTCACCTCTGTACTAACAACACTCAACACCCTACTCACATCATTTTTATTGTCGCCCTCAAATTTAGAAGCAGAAACCTCAACTGGTCGTTTCAGGTCTTGCACGCTTACAAGGGTATTATTGACTTTGCCCTCTACTATTGAACTACCATGTCCACCTAATTCACCATCTAGAACAGTATCAAGCCTCTTAGCGGAAACTACTTTTTCCTCGTGGAATTGTTTACTCTCTTCAACATCACTTGCCTTTTCTGACACACTGCAGGGAGTAGCAGCAGACTTTTCCATCTCACCCAACTTATCATTAACATCTGATTTCAAATCTCCAGATGTCTGTGTATCAGTGCAGGAAGAGTTCAAGCACTCTCCCGGGGTTGTTTCTGCAGAAGGAGATGAGGACGGCCTTCTATCTCTGTTAAACTCTGTCACTGCACTTCTATATGCATGTACTGTACCCTCAGACCACGACGTACTAGTAGCAATGAGCTGTTTGTCTTTATCACCATTAGCATCACCGTCATTTCGCCCGCTATGGTCACCTGAAGATCTATCTACAAGAGATGACTTTGACTTAAGCTCATCACCGGTGCAGGTCTCTCCACCTGAAGGGCTATCTCCTTGTGGAGAAACGGAAGGTGAAACCCTCTCTGACTTGGACATTTCTTCAGTAGCCACACTCGCAAGAAGATTCATTCCAACAGCATCACTTAGTGAAATGGACGTGTTTGCTTCAGAATATTTTACACAGCTCTCAATCAATGCATTCATCGAACTGAAAGAAGCTTCGTGCAGTTTTCCTGACTTCAGTTCAGTTGCTGATGATGAAGATGCAGGTTTTGCAACTTCAGCTGATTTCCTGCCCTCACCAGCAGCTTTGCTCCGTTCTTCCTCCAGAACACCAACAGGTGATCCATCACCCTCATCAGATCCAGTGAGAACATCTTTCAAAACATTGCTCTGCCATGATTCTGCATTCACATCGAAAGCAACATTTGTTCGATATACATCACTCTTCTCCTTAGAATTATGATCGAGCTGATCATTCTTTTCAGAAAGCACAGGAGAAGAAGCTCGGCTGCTCATGATGGTAGGGTCTTCATATGATCCTCCACTGACACTCCGTGCAGGACTACGGCCTTTGTTTGATATCTTAACTATCAATTTGTGAGAACTCCCCTCAACAGCTGGCACGTCAACTGTTTTTTCACCACTCAATGCAGACTGCAGCAACTTCTCAGTGGTATGATTCCGGGGCAATGAAGAGCTTCTGTTTGTAGAACTTTCTTTTTGACCTCCAGAAACTGATGATCCAGGACCACCGTTTATCGACTTGCGTTGCCGAGAACCACCCGAAGAGATCTTGATGCTGCTCATTGATACAGCAGTTGAACTCCTCGCATCCTCTTTCCCTGAGAAGGATTGACTATGATTGTGAGACTGGCTAGAGCTGCTGCTCTTATCTTCCCTTGCTAAAGGAACATCACTGCAACCAAAAGCTGAGACTCTTGGCTGACCCACTTTCCCAGATGAAGGAGATGATGCTTGTTTTATTCGGCCTGGGGACGAGGATGCAGACTTTATATTAGTTTCCACTGGTGTAGGCTTAACTGATGTTGTCTTAGATGCAGAAAACTGTGTAACTGAGCTCCTTATTGCATCACTGGAACCACCAGGAGTTCTGTTGCCACTATGAGAAGCCTCAGGCAACCGCGATTTAGAGGGCCATGTGACAGCTTGATTTGAGCCAGACTTAGCATCAATTATATTCATTTCAGCTTCAACACGTTTCTTCCATGTGTCAACTAAGCTTCGTGCCTTCCTCTGAATTTCTATGTTTTTATGTTGGCGCAAGTGATTAACAGATTTACCAATATTGCACATTTGTAGTGCTTGAAGATTCACAGGAAGCTTATCAAGTGCACGAAGCAAAACTAAGAGAAACTCCTCAATTGATGTATCACCACCAAATTCAACAATCCTCCCTTTATGAACATCTTGAAGCCATCCATCTAAAACAGGCAAACCCTTTAGTTGTACAAACCTAGCAAGGCAGTCAAACTTGTCCGTTGCAGCGACAACACTTGCAAGCATTGAACGACTAGTCAAATCCATTTTCCTGTCCACTCTATCTGGTTGCATGAGCTGAACAAGTTTCACAGCCCCTTCACAGTCCACAAGCCCTCCTTCCTCCGTTATTTTAGAAATTTCAGATTTTAAGACACATTCACTATCATCAGATTTAATTGAACGTTCACGTTTGACAGATTCAGACCCCTGTTCTCCCCGCTCCCTCTTCTTTCCCTTGACTTGTGAAGGAAAAGAAGCTACACTACTTTGTACATTATTGGGACCAGATTTCAATTGTGACGATGCCATAGGACCATTCATTGGTTTAGGAGAACGGCCACCAGGCTGCACTGTTGCATGCATTTCTACTCGAGTCTTGTATAACAGCTGATCTACCTCTTTTTTTTGCTCCTGTAGAGGAAAAAATAATATTTGATAAGTGGAACATCATGCCTAGATTACAAAAATAATGCCTGAAAGATTTTAAATTCCTCTTGTTCTCACACATGTCAAACCACCCCGCAGAACAGCCCAAAACCCTCCTTTTTCTTTTTGATGAAAAACATATCCAATAACAAGACAGACTCTCTCTTCCTTTTTCATTCAACATTTCACCCCTATTTATCTATTGTATCTGTAAAACATATTACCTTTCCATAGTTTAGCAGAGGAATAACGAGTTGTCGAGCAATGAAATGATAACTTACGTTTGTATAATCTTGATCAGTTAACCAACATAAACACTTGTTTGAAATGTCATAAACCCGTCTGCAGACAAATGAGGATATTCCTGTTGGAAGTTCAGCCCCTTTAGGAAGGAATGCAACTTTACATGGATGGAGCAATGATAGAGCTGGAGCCTCATCCCCATGGAAGGAATAGAAGATCTCGTTGGGCTCAGCGTGCAGCAAGATGCCTTTGCTAAGCTTCAGCTCAGCTGGACGATAGAGCCAATTAAGACCTAATTGCAAGTTATTATCTTTACTCAATTTAAGTCTACGTATTATTCCAATGAAAGGTGGTGAATCATGTGGTGGTTTGAACAAAGCGCAATCTCCCACACGAATTTTGCGACCATCCTGCAGAGAAAGATTCACATCAAGAACAAAACCAGATAAAATTATACTACCAACAAACTAACAGAATATGACAAAAGTACAAACTGCATAGAACATAACCAAACTACACAGGAGATGAGAACATAAATGACTTAGAAAGTAATAGGGAAAGATGTTGAGAGAGTTGAGAGGTATGGGAAACCAGAAAGCCCTTATCCTCTTCGTTAAGTACAAAAATTTATGGGAACACACGCTTTCATAGGGTACTTTTTTTGTATTAACTGCAATTCATCAGGCACAACAAAACACTTAGCTACCTGGAATTTGGAGAACATTAGTTTGAGGCATATTTATGATTTAACTACTGGAATTATCTTATCCATGCATCTTCACCAACAAGGCATAAAAAGCGAGCAGTCAACAACATACATGACAATGACCAAGCTTGCAGGATGAATAAGTGTTGATGTGAGCCTAGCGATGGGAGACTATTGCTTGGTCCCCCGAGCAGTAAATTACTAATGTCGCCTGCCCGTATCACTGCCTAAGAATTCATATGAGAATTTCTAGCCAAAACCCATTTTGATATCATTTGTTCCATAACCACATCCATCACTGTGGAGAATGTGGCAAGGAGCAACATAAGATGGACGAAAACATAATACTCCTTCCATTTTAGTTTGTTTGTCCTACTTTGCTTTTAGTCCATGACTCCCTATCAAAAAGAATGTCTCTTTTCTTTTTTGAAAATTCTTCAATTTCAACTTTCCACATGTGGCATGTTTAAGACTATCTTTAATTTAAGACCACAAGACTCAAAAGTCTTCTTTATTTTCTTAAACTCCGAGCCAAGTCTAAACAGAACAAACAAATTGAAAAGGAAGGAGTAAAATTTTAATTAAAAGTTGGAACTCACGTCTTCAGGAGTACAATGGTAAATATGCGTGGAGGAGACACAAATAAGTGCTACATAAGAAAGAAATATTTCTTTAGTTTTTCCTCCACCCTCAACCCCAAAGTTGGAAACAACACAACTAGCCTCCTTGCAGGAAATGTCAAACGAAAAGGAAGTCGGACCATCCAACATCGTCTTTTGAGATAAGAAGATAACATAACAAAAAAGAACGCATGTGTGTACTAAATACCAAATCATAAACCTCACTACAGTTGCAATGCAAATAACAAAGCATACTTTATCATATTTAGTACACGTACTAATTTCAGGTGATAAAGCGGTTAGTTTTAGTTTGCATGTATTTTTTGTCGCGGGTGGAGTTCGTTTTGGAAGATTGTATCATTTTAGATTGAAAGTCTCTCATGGCATCATCTGATAAGTATGCTCAGTTATATGCATTGCAATTGTAGAGAGCTGTATAATTTGGTATTCAGTACGCGTACTAATTTTAGGTGCATAAAGCGTTGTAGCTTTTTTAGTTTGTATGTTATTTTTTCTTGCGGGTGGAGTTCTTTTTGGAAGGTTGTATCATTTTAGATTGGAACCTTCTCGCGGAGTTGTGCATAAATATGCTCACTTATATGCATTGCAATTGCAGAGGGGTATAATTTGGTATTAAGTACGCATACTAATTTTAGGTGTATAGAGCAGTTAGTGTTTTTAGTTTGATGTGATTTTTTGTTGCGGGTGGAATTCTTTTTGGATGATTTTCTCATTTTCAAAAAATCACATACAACCTAAAAAAGCAACCACTTTATGCACCTAAAATTAGTATGTGTACTAAATACCAAATTATACACCTCTCTACAATTGCAATGCAGATAACTGAGCACAATTATCACATTACGCCACGAGAAGCTTCTAATCTAAAATGATACAACCTTCCAAAAAGAACTCCACCAGCGACAAAAATCTCACACAAACAAAAAAAGCCCACCTCTTTATGCACCTAAAATTAGTATGTGTACTAAATACTAAAGTATACACCTCTCTACAATTGCAATGCATGTGAGCTTATTTATTGCATAGCTCCACGAGAAGCTTCAAATCTAAAATGATGCAACCTTCCAAAAAGAACTACACCCGCAACAAAAAAGTACATACAAACTAAAAAAAGCCAACCGCTTTATGCACCTAAAATTAATACGCGTACTAAATTCCAAAATTTACACCTCTCTACAATTGCAATGCAAATAAATGAGCATATTTACCGCATAATGCCACGAGAAACATCCAATCTAAACTGATACAACCTTCCAAAAAGCACTCCATCCGCAACAAAAATCACATACAACCTAAAAAAGCTATCCGCCTATCGGACTAAGGCAGTGCTATGCAAAACACTTCATTAAAACTACTTGAGATTCAAATCCCCTATTACACAACTCCCCTCAACTGAACGACCAAAACAAGCCGAAATACAAAACTAAACCCCCCCCCCAAAAAAAAAGACTATACCTTGCAGAAGGAATCCGCAGTAACAGCAGAAACAAGACAAGAATCACCGACGGCTACAGTCCTCCTTGTAGTCGTCGCCGGCATGTGCTGACCACCACCACCACTACTCTTCCCTTTTTTACAAACCTGACCTTCTTCCCTTTGTATCCTCCCATGCATAATAGAACTCCCCTTGCATTTTCCCTAATTATCTCACCCTCAACCATCAATTACACCATCCAATTCGTCAAAATCCCCAATTTTCACTCAACCCTAGAAACCCCCAAAAAACCTCGATCGATCAAATTACACACCAAAACCCTAACTTCCTTTACTCAATTTCAACACTTAAACATCAATTCACCGATCTGTAAATATCAAATTGTAGATCCAATTAATTCAATTCATAGCCAAAACAACAAAAAAAAATACAGAAATACTAAAAAAGTATACAAACCTTAATTTACAATTGAACAGAGAAAATTGAACGTGAAACAGTTTAAGTAGTATTTTAGAGAGACGAAGAGAGAGGGAAAAGAAAAATGCAAGTTAGCGAAGTGTTTGTGAAGGGGGTAAAAGGGAAAGGTATAGTTGGGAACTTTCGGGTTGTAGAGATAGGGAGCCGGGCAGGGGGTGGAATGGGCAGATTGGGCAGTAAGGGCAGAGTGCATTGATAACGCAAGCTACCCCACGGGTGATGAGTTAAAAAGACTGAAATGTTTTTGTGACTGACTGCTACTGATGATGTGTATGTTTGTGGAATGTGACTGCACTCACTGTGAACGACTCTACTAATTTTAAATTAAAATGGAAAAGGGAAAACCTCTACTATGCATACTCGGCAGTTGCAATTTTGGGGTTTAGTGTTGTCATATTTGTGTTGAATTATTGGAGAATGTGGAATTTTGAAGAGTTTAATAGGAGTGTGTAATTTGAGCTGAATTTATATGGGACAGTATAAGAGTTTTCTGTATGATGTTTTTCATAATAGAACTGAAATGGTATGTCAGCTTAAAAGATTATCGGCACGATTGAATATGAGCGTGCAATTTGAATAAAAGGATTGTTAATCAGAATTGAAAGGATATGTCAATTTTTGAAAGATTATGTGTTTGTGAGAGGAGGTAGTGATTAGAGGAGAAGATAAGGATAGTTGTTTTCAAAACTGGTTTTTTAAATAATATTTGAAAGATTATGTGTTGTGAGAGGAAGTAGTGATTAGAGGAGAAGATAAGGATAGTTGTTTTCAAAACTGGTTTTCGAAATAATTTTTGAAAGATTATGTGTTGTGAGAGGAGGTACTGATTACAGGAGAAGATAAGGGTAGTTGTTTTCAGAAGGAGATATCAGTTGAAGGGAAAATAAGGACTTCATTCTCCATTTTATGTTTGCTCTAGAGGAGATATCGGTTGAAGAAGATAAGGACTTCATTCTCCATTTCACGTTTGCTTTAATTTTAATAGAATAAATAGAGTTAGCGCTTGCAATCAAGGCTTCTCACAATAGGCGTTGGGTTTGCTTGTTTAAGTATGTAACTATGTGATGGATATGATACTAAATAAGTCAAATTTTTTTTCATAAGGAATTTCAATAAAGCAACACTTTTTGATTTCTCGTTCCTCATACTGATTGGCCGAGACTTCATATCTTTTTCCGTGAAAACAGAATGAGACCTACTTTCATAAAGCAACATTTTTATTATTGGTTTTTGTACCAATTAAGGATGGCATAACCGGTGCCGAACCGGAATAAATCGGTACTGGACCAGACCAGGATTATTCAAACCGAGATGTACTAGTTTAGGATAACCGGGACGAAACCACGGTCCCGTTCCACTATGTACCGCGCCGGAATCGGGATGGAGCGGAGCGGGACGGGACGGGACGGAATTTATTTTTTTTAAGTTTTGAATTTATTTAATATTTTTATATTTATAATTATTGTAAGTTCAATTTATGATTTTTTTTTCTAGTTTTTCAATTGATAATTTTGTAAGTTTAGTTTATTAAAATATTTTTTAAAATTTTTATTTTTTTAGATTTAAATTTTGAAATTTACAAATTAAAAGTTTACGTTGTTATGAGCAGTTCTGATGCTTGAACTTAGGTCTGAGGTATGGTAACTTATAATTACTATTTAATAGTTTTAAAAACTTTTGAGGTTTCTAAAGTTGAAATTTATATAAAGTTTGTAAGATTTTTTTAAAATTTTTTTTTAACTTTATATTTTTTTCTAACTAACTATAACTTTATATTTTTTAAGGTTTTCTAACTTATTTTTTTAAAATGTTTTTTTCAACTTTATAAGTTTATGTTTCTAACTTTATATTTCTTAAAGTTTTCTAACTTTATAAGTTTATTTTTTCTAACATTATATTTTTTAAAAGTTTTCTAAGTTTTTTCTAACTTTATATAACTAAATATTTTGTAAAATTTATAAGAATTGAATTCATAACTTAAAAGTTAAAAATGTATTGAATTTTTTTTAAAAAAAAATAATAATAATCTTAATTTTATTCAAATATTTAAAATTGTATTACAATTTACAACTATTAAGCACCTAAATTACATAGTCACCTTTTATGAAGGGTTCTGTTTCAACTAAGGATCGAACGTAATACTAAAAATTGTATAGTCTAGAAAATTTATCATCCAACTCTTGTAAAGATCTAGTGTGATCAACAGATGGTCTCGGTAAATTTTACAAACGATCTTCATGTTTCATGTCGTCATCATTGTTATTACCAATTACCGGATCTAAAATGTTTCAAATTGTGAAGTTAACCTTGATAGTCCTTTGTCTCGTCAATCGGCGTTGATCCAATCTCTGAATAGCACCGAAATCTACAAGCTGTCTTCTGATAGTAAATATCGGTATTCTTCAATTTAAATTCTTTCGGTGCTGAAAGCTGACTCCAAAACTACTGATGTCTCTTCAATATCTAGTAAGTATTTCATCATCCTGGTAGGTCTTGAAATTTAATTTTTTTAAAACCATCCACCAATTCAAAAGTTGTGATATGCCTTCATTATCCTTAATATTATCGAGTCTCTAGTTTAGATAATCATCAAAAATACATTTTTTAGAAGAATCAATACCAAACTGAGACTTCATTTTACTATGAAAATCTTGTTTAGGTCTACTACTTTGTGGCGTCAATATTATCTTTTTATAATGCCAATACTTATTATACATTTCCGTGGCACGTAATCTATTGTTATTTTGATAAGTTTTCAAACTTGGTTGTTCATACGATAGAATATCTACATTTTTAAAAATGCATTTAACTAATGATTTTGCACCAGATTCTTTATATTTAGGGTTAAAAAGAATAGCAGTAAAATAAATTTGTATGATAGGAAAAAAAATTAAATTTTTTCAATCATAACTTCAATAGTCTCTTCAAATAACGATTTATCTTTATATTTAGCAAAATGACTTGTAATATTAAATACAACTTAATAAAATTTCAGTAATCGTAAGATAATATAAATAAGACAAAACGTCTTTCGCTTCATAAAAAGATTTCAAAAATATTACCAGTTCATTAACATTATTCCAATCATCATCAATAATTTTAAATTAATTAATTAGAAGTATGTCTTTTAAAATGCATAATAATAGAACTTCTATATTTATATTCAACCTCAAGCATTTCATAAAAATAATTTCATCTTGTTTTGACATGTTTAGGATTTTTTCTATAGGAAGTCATGCAAATTCACAAAGTTTATTAAAATGATTAATTCAACTACTTTTATGGATGTGAAAAATCCAAAGACAAGCATTATCAATTTTCTCACAACTATTTTTAAATAATGTAACACCACCATTCACAACTAAATTTAAGATATGTGCAACACATCTAACAAGAAAAGAATCTGAGCAAATTGAAAAAATTCTAACTTTTAACATGTTTATTGCATTTAAATTAGCAGAAGTCTTATCTAAAATATTACTAAGTACTTTATCGCAAAGGTCATAAAAATATAAAATTTCAGCAACAGTACTAATAATATAACCACCCGTTTTTTCTGTTCACAAATTTATGTTGGACCAAGGGTGGTTCACAAAATTGTCCTCTTATGTTTTGATTGATGACCAAATCATTAAGTTAAAGATTTGATGTTGTTGAAGCAAATTACAAAACCCTTGGATATGTTCGTGAAACATTTCATAAGCAAGCATATCACTTTGGGAAGTTAAGGACTCATTTTGGATCTTTCCGAGTACTCAAAGTGCAGAAATTGTGAAGAAACAGTAGAGAGTTATCGACCAATTTGAGAAATTGGTCGACTAATCCAGGATTTTAGTAGACCAAACTGAGTTCCAGTAGGGGTACTGGAAAATGAATTGATCGACCAATATGCCACTTTAGTCGATCAATCTGAAGCAAATTGAG
>JBDJHY010000097.1:14861815-14872600 GCA_039654485.1 Withania somnifera | reverse complement strand
ATAAGGAAAGGTATAGTTGGGAACTTTCGGGTTGTAGAGATAGAGAGCGGGCAGATTGGGCAGAGAACTGGGCAAGTGCATTGATAACACTAGCCTACCCCACGGGTGATGAGTTAAAAAGACGGAAATGTCTTTGGGACTGATTGCTACTGATGATGGGTGTGTCGAATGGGACTGCACTCACTATGATTATCAGCTACAGAATTTTTTAAAAACTAGAAAGGCTAAATATAAAAGCCTCCATACAAACCTGGCAATCGCGTCATATTTGTGTTTGAATTGTCCAAGAATATGTAAATTTTGAAGAGTTTAATACGAGTGTAATTTGAGTTCGATTTATAATAGTCAGCATAAGAATATTTCATGTAATGGTGCTTTTTTCATAATTGAATTAAAAGGGCAGGTCAGTTCTTAAAAAATTATTGATAAAATTTAATATGATTATAATTTGAGTTGAATTTGTATCGGACAATATATGATTGTTTTTCAAAATTGAAAAGGTGTGACGATTTTCGAAAGATTATCGGATATTTTTGTGTGAGAGAAGGTACTGATTAGAGATGAAGGTAAGGATAGTTGTTTTCCAGATCACAAGTGAAAAAACATGTTGGTTCTCAGAGAATTACGAGGCATTTGTCAGAAGGAGAGATTAACTGAAGAGAAAATAAGGACTTCTTCCGTTCCACTTTTGCTTCAATTTCAATAGAATAAATCGAGCTAGCACTATTGCTATCACGCTTCTGATTACGGGCGATGAAGTTTGTCTGTTTGATTATGTAAACTATGTGAAAGATATGATAATGAATAAACCATCTATATAAGCCAATTTTTCTTTCATAAGTGATTTCAATGAAGCAACACTTTGTGACTTCTCGTTTGCCGTATTAATTGATCAAGACCTCATGCCTGTTTTCAATGAAAGTTAGGATAAAGCCTACTTTCATGAAGCAATATTTTTTTTATTATCGATTCATCGTAACAAGCAGCCCAAATTTTATACCTATTCTCGATGAAATTGAATATGCCTTGTCAAGTCTCTACATTTCGAAAGCAGAGCATGCAACAAAATCGAGCAATAAATCTTAGAAGAAATTTACTTTGAAGCATGACTATTTTTTTTTGTGCTAGAATTGAATTGTATTCCTCTCTCTTTCAATCGAAACACTCAAGCATATAGCTCCGATGGCCCCAACTTTTGTTTTATAAGACGGCAACTAACACCCCTCCACACCCAAAAACATAAAATAAACTGCTCCAACATTCATATTACAACAAATGCTTTGGAATGTGATATATGCTGCTAAATCGAGATCCCTATATAAAGAAACTTATTTAAATAAAAAAATGTTTCCATCAAGAATTGGAACAATATAGGCACATAACTATCTTACTGATTTGAGGTGGTCCGGGTTTGGCATGTGGGTAAGATGTGGTGCGAAGTATTTGACTTTTATTTTCCTAAGAAGGCAATTCTATTCCTTTCCTTTTCTTTTCTTTTTTTCTTATTTTGATTGGCATCAGATTCATCACTGACCCATTGTGGCTTTTCTAACTCACGTACGCATGTGGGTGCGTGGGTGATTGATTGGGGTAGGTCCCTTTTACAAGTGCATATATGTAATTTGGCAATGAGGTTCATCATTTAATTGAAGTGGAAGGGTAAAAAAAGGTGGCATATGGTGGGAAGTTAAGGTTGTCTTCTGGCTTACCAACAATAGGATATGTAATTGTTGGTAGTAGGAGCACATTCAATAAAATCTTGTCCTTTTTGTCCTTCCCGGGAATTTTCTATTCTTATTTATAAACAAAGGCAATTTAGTGTACTAAAATTTTCACTATATACAAAATTTGGAAAAAGGACTTGATCGTAATGCCGCAATCGAATCTTGCATTTCTTCAAAATGTTATTTCTAAGGCTTGAACTCATGACCTTTTATTTTACGTTGAACACTTTAAAAAGAAAACCAGTGAACATTCTAAATAATCTGATATCAAAAAGCTAAGTGTAATGCTTCTTTACTTAGGGAAAAATAAATTTATATATTTTGTAATACGTTCTTTTTAATAAGGATACAGATTACATTTATATTTTGATAGTTGTAATACTTCTTTCATCAACCTAAGGTGTCTTTCACTATTTAATGTTTACTGTGTTTATGGACGATGGAAAATGTTATGTCACGTCGCATTCCTTATATGCTTTTACTTAAATGATCAATGAAATTAATTGTGTCAAGAAATTAAATTAGCCCTTGCTCTAATATCTCACCGTTGACAAATACAAATCTCATTGTAATTTAGTGGGTGGCATCCCTATGCTTAAGATTCTTAGGCATCACACAAAGTTCATCTCACAATTAGCTTCTTTGTTGTTGTATCTACAAAGAGTGAAATGTTAATTATAATACGGGGAGAATTTAGGTCTGCCCCCCCCCCCCACCCCAAAAGAAAGAAAAATAGAGAGTAATGTGAGCAGCTAAGCCGTCCCTCTACCCACGCAAGAAAAAACAATAATAAAAGGATAGTTTGCAGCCAAAGGAGTTGCTTTGCTTTTGGCAGTACCAACCAAATCTCCTTTTAGTCTGAGAGATAGTACAAAAGCACTACATTAGCTTATTAAAAGCTGACTCATTCACATGGACTTCCCCATGTCTTTTTAATAGGAGTAATACACACGTCGACATCAGATTTTGTGCCCAAGAATGGCCACCAATTTAATGAGTGTCACGTTTATACAACATGAAGGCAACTTAGATCTCATCAAATCACTCATGTTGGTTTTCACATCTCGAAGACTATAAGAAGCATCCATTAAGCTAGCCTGTATCTGGTCCTACTCAGTTCAGCATATCTCTGTCTGACTATCAGACTATTACTGGACAATGGCTCCAAGTACGATGAATGTCATCCTGAAGGAGCTAGCATGTCATACTGATTTTCGGACAAGTGTTACTATCGACAGCAGCATGGGATGTGCACAAACTAGATGGAGGATTAATATCTGCCATACGGCTGTCCAAAATGTGCCATGAACCGGAGAGTTTAAGAAGATCATAAAGCATATATCATCCTCTTCATTTCAGTTGAAGACTTTGGATGGATGGCTCATAGAACATCTGCACCTGCTTCCAAGGCTGATACAAATACACTACCTATAGGCTATTCTTGGCCTTAAAGGCTTAAACTAATAACTGTATATGGAGATGAGCACAACTATGCTTGCTATAATATTATACTATCACACAGAGACACTGACATACCAACATACAATAGAAAACAAGCACTTTTTACCCCTTCTTTCAAGAGGCATTAAACAAAGAATCCTCGTTGTGGACTAAAATTTTGAATTCATTCCTTCTACTGTCATTTATGAGCAAAGATGCACATAATCTTTGTTCATTCTTTAAACTGCCATTCACGACGACACACGGGACAATGTGCTTGAGCAGATTGAGAATTCACCCACTTCAAGATACAATGAAGATGAAATGCATGGTTGCAAGCACTTCATACTGCAAAAGACAAGCAGAATTTCAAAGCATTAATAGCTATGAGAAAAAGGGATCACACACCAGAGGGCAGAGAGGTCACGTCTACCAGCCAAATAAAGTTGATGAACCCTAACCATATCAAAAAATCAAATGTCACTGTCTCATCCTATCAAAAAAACAAATGTCACTTCCCAATTTCAAAATTAAGTGACACTCCTAAATCTGTTGTTTAATTAACATCCAATCTGAATCTGTTAAGAATTATCAGAAGGGAAAAATGGGAGACAGAAAAATGACATGTGTAGACATTCTTTTGGCAATCATCTTGCCTCCCCTTGGTGTTCTCCGCAAGTTTGGTTGCAAGGTATCACTCGCTTCTCCCTTCGGTATTGCCTGTAAGTAAAAGGCTTCCTTCTGATTAACTTACTAGTACTGCAGATAAAAATTTGAGCATTGCCTGTAAAAACATGGCATCTGATGGATTTGTCACTCCCAAATTCGAGTTAGGTGGGCATGTTTCATCCCCTTTAAATACCAGCCTTGTAGAGGCATAGAGAGATACCAAAGACTATATTTTTTCTCCCTTTGTTTTTCCTTTCTGGGTTTAAGGGTGGCCAGGGTACGGGTTTGTGAGTTTAGTATGCAAAAGTGAGTAGTAAACAAGTTTACTATTTGCTCTAAAATGTTGGAAAATTGTAAAAAGAAGGTGCAGATTCACGTGGTCTCTGAATAGAGACAACATCATAATCTTATAAGAGTGTTTTGCCCATATAAGATTGTTAGTAGTTGTACTAGAGACAACTTTATAATTGAAACATGTGATATACCTGAAGCTGTCCAATTATCCTCCATCGCATCATCTCTGTTTCTGGCATGTTGTGCAACTGCCAACAGAGACTTTCTCAAGACAGCTTCTCCCCGCTTCTTAATTTGTTGTTAACAAAGTGAACCTCTTAAAATATAGGCCTTGAAGGAGACTTTGAAGATAATTGTTAATATAGGGCGTCATAACAGCTTACTGAGTATTTTGGCCAAATATTTACACCATGAACTGTCAACAAAAAGATATTACTACAAATACTTAGTATTAGCATATTATGCGTCTCTGTGTTACAACGCATTTCGGCTGCTTGACTACATATTGCAATGACTAGTTCATATTGCTGAATCAATTTTGAAAACAAATTGTTAAGTATCCATTTGATTTATTCTAGCTGTGAGACATTTCTGGTACTGATTTGTGCTTCTTTCCATGAAAACTAATGTCTATCTACTCTGTTAGGAGCTTGAATAATCACATTGTATCACCAACTTTAACTTTTATGCATGTTAGAGATGAAATTTGGTTTTAGGCATGAAGATAGGCTTCAAATGCCAGTAATAACTTGATAAGTTCCCATAGACGCAGGAGCTTTCAGAAAATCAGAACTTCTCAATAGTTTCCACAAATGTTTTTTTAAGAGTCCTTCCTTAATTTTGATGCATATTTATTTGCCACTTTTTCTGAATACAATTTGGATATATTATTTCCTTGAAGTTGGATAAGAAAAAGTAAAGCAGCCAAGGGTGTGACCTAATGGTCAATGAAGTGGAAGAATTCTCAGAAGACTCAATGAAAGTGGTTTACTAAGGTAAGTACAATAATAGAAACAATGTTCAATTAAAGTAGCATTCTTCTTCCCATTGAGTGCTTAACCAAGGTACTGTAGATTGAAGGGGTTTTATATTGATTGTAGGGCTAAGTTTTGAGAATACCCATGGTTTAAGTAACGCACCTGCTATGTATTAAAAAGTTTGTACCCTTTTACTGTGTCATTTCGCGTCTTACAACCAAATCAGATGAATTAAAACTAATTTTGTCATCCAGTAGGACAATGATAGGTAAGTCTATAATGAAGGACTACAAATATTGTCAAGGAACCATTATAGATCTCCTTGTGTTCATGAGTAACATCAATGTAGATATATGTAAGCCTCAGAAAACTAAAGCATGGGGATTTTCCTATTTTGTCAAACACATGATGAATGCATAATTACATTTTCCTTTTTTTCCCTTGGCAAGATAGTCCAGCAGGTTTATAGCCTCAATTGGAAGGCACAGACGCAAAGTCTAGGAACCAAAATATTCTGATGCTTGAATTATTTCACCATTAGCATCAATGATGTATCTCAAAGTTGAAAGTGAAAATACATATTGACGATGCACAGACATATAAGACACTTTAATATTCAATCTATAAAAATATTATATTTTATCCATGTAAATATATTAGAAGCGGTGTAACTCCTTGCATATGCAGATACACTAGGTTTACATGAGAATGGTGATTCAGTAGCTTACTTAGAAAATTAGAGAAAAATATCAGAGAGAGATAAACAGGCTTACTAAAGGGACAATCAACAACCACCAAAAGCCATCCTGCATATACCACAAGTTTCATCTTGAGCATCCCATGTCCATGAAGCAATAGCCTGCCATCTCCAACACACATCAAGTAGTCTAAAGTCAGACAACAAGATACCAAATGTCATGAAGAGGACATACTATATTCATGATCCCAGCAAAACACACAACAGAATTGGTTAAGGGAAATTTCGTGATATAGTCTATCATAAAGAAATATGACAACATATCCTTCTGTCTAAGCATCTAAACAACTTGAAACATAAAGCTTACTCTCCATTTACTTAACGGAATCAGAATATGCATTTCTGCGCCTCATAAAAAACGTGAAATAATCGACGGGGATATAAGTTTGAAGTAGATTTGGCAAGCTCACTTGGTGAGATCCCTTCCTTTCACAGCTGAGGTGAAAGGTTCAAACCCATCAGTAATGTAGCATTCCTTTCCCCTTCCCCCTCCCCTAATGTACAACAACAACAAATCCAATCTAGTCCCAAAAGTAAGGTCTAGGGAGGGTAGAATGGACAAAGACCTTACCCCTCCCCCACTGTAATAACTTATTTTTATAGAAAAGTAGATTTTCAGAGGAAAAAGATCAAAGAGCTGGTGAGAATGTTTCTTTGTAATCCTAAGAAGCTCAATGGTTCTACATTCTCCAACGAAATTCAGAAATCAATGATATTAAAATCCCAAGATCACATGATAAGGCATATCCAATCACTAATTACATAATTAGACATAAAAATATGCTTCCATATCAGAAATGATTTTGTAATATTTGCTATAATTAACTGCACTTTTATTACTTCACACAAATACACTTTAAAATAATTACGTGGCTCAGCACTACTTTTATTTCCATAGCAATTTCGTACCATTACACGTCAAACCCATCTGAAATTGAATGAATTTTCTTTATATTTCAGATAAAAGCTGCCAATTCAGTCACTCCCTAATTAGTAACCCAAGAAGGGTTACTCGTGGTATACATTCTAATCTCAGTTCTATTGATGAATGTTCATCATTTGATTAGGTATTTTCACCCAAAATGATTTAGGTATTTTCCGTTGTTGGTACTAACAAGTACCTTGTTGGGGAACCAGAATCGGCCACCTAATATGAACTTCAAGAAGTTCGAAGAAAATCCCCCGAAAAAATGTTTTTCAAATTAGATTCAATCCAAAGAAATTCAAGAAAAAAGAACATTATTGTGATAAACCAAAATCTATAATGACTAGTGAGTGATTTGTGGGACATCTCCATGAAGTTTTGAAGTCATTAATAACGGCTAAGATACGAACGACATCGATGGAGAGAAAATTGGAGAAGTTGAGTTAATGTGGAGAGAAAAAAGGAAAGGTAAAGGTGAAATGAAAAGTATCAAAATCAAGGAAGATTTTAGACGCCTAATTAAGGAGTGACGTGTAATGGTAATAAGCTGCAATGATAAATAAAAATGGTGTTAGCCACATAACATATATGTTTCATAGCCTTCATTTAAACATTTCATATCAGTGAAAATGGATACGCCAAAATCTTTATTTTCATCGGCTCGTTCTCTGCAATATCAAGACGATAAAAAGAATTTGGTTAGGCCACAAAAAGGGGAATTCTAAATACCTTTTGATCAGATTTACAAACTTTCATGCACTTTGTTGCAGATCCACGTCTGTTGTGAATTAAATTAAGATTGGGCTTAACTAACCCTAATAATATTCATGGTATGAAAGCTGTAATTCTACTTCTTCAAATTTTATAGGGACATTATCACCACTGGTCCTTTGCAGATTTTGAAACCTGTTTGGATAAAATTTACCCGCACTTACACCAAACTAATAAAATGCATGATATGCGTTTGTACCTATACTTCTATCAGTTAATGTGTTACTTGTTCCTATAACTACTGTTGGACTCTATTGGTTTATGTTTGTCAGATGTTCATATCTATATTACATAACACTTTTTTTGTAAAGGATGGTTTTGGTGTATGTTCCCTTTGAATAGTGAACAACTCATAATCTCAAACATATATTGAATTTGAAACCCATGTTCAACCCGGCATAGTCCTTTTCTCAGAAGACATTGTCCTAACTTTTAATTAAATCCTTTCTTTGATTGTCAGGAAAAGCAAAATATCTCATCTTAATCAGTCCCAATTTAATCAAATACAACAAATTTGTTTACAAACAAAGTGTAACAGAATGATAAAAACATTAAACAAAAAATGGATTAAGGCATGATATAAAAGCATTATCTTATATAGTAGATTAAACAAGAAAAACTTGGAACTTTGATCTCCACTTCAACCAAGTATTCTGGAAAATCTTGAAAGTAGGGATTTCTTCGTATGAATGTATCTATGTGCAGATACTACAAATACCCATATCATGCGTCAACAAAATTTAATGCATAAGTACATTACATACCATGATGGTATCAACGAAATTTTAAAGAACTGGAACGGATTATAATTTTTGAAAATCTGGAAAAACTTTCTGGACCAAAACTTTATCTTGGAGTTTGTGGACTTCAGTCTCTAATTCCAACTTTGGGTACCCATCAAGGTCGACGGATCGACTTTCCTGTCGTTTGCGGATCAACCATTCTTTTGAATGAGAAACTAGATAAGAGGGTGCGATCATACAGGAGGCTCTGTCTCCATACTTTGATTCCAACTGACAAGTACGATGAAGAACTCCTTGGCCCCCCTGGACGAGTTTTCAGAAGATCGCTGCCCCCCTTACGTCCAAAGTTACTCCGCTGCAGAGTTTCCACTGTTTTGAAAATGCAATTCGGTTCTTATTATGCATATCCATTGTTGGGTGTGTTTAATGACCAGTTCTATGGTGTATATGAGATTGTATGTACAGAACCATTTCTCCGTCTTACCGTGTTTATTAAGGTACTTGCTCATCCGTTATTCTTTTTTAGCATGCTAAAATGTTGAATAGCAGCAGTTTTTGGAGTTAAAGTTCTTACCTTAACTATATTCTGGCTAGGATTGATGATTATCTCTCTTTCTCATGATTCCTTTAGGAGTTGGGCTATAAACTTGAAATCAGAACTTTCTTGGCAGATTGGGCATATGCTTGAATCTAGACAAAAATAAGTGTTTCTTATTGGTTGTGCAATTGCATCTTTAAATTCTTGAATTTCAACCAAAGGACATTGGTTATTACTTTTGCTTATATTCCGTATTTACTCTGAGAAAAAAATATCAAACAATCCTTGTTTAATTTTCATCATTGGGGTTGAATTTCTCATCATATGGGTTGTATAGGAATTGCAACTCAAGTGATATATGTGATATACGTTCACAGGTATGGAGTTGTTGCCTTTTCTATTTTGGCTAAACCAAACAAAATTAAAAAAAAAAAAGAGAGAGAGACGAGAGACTGTTCTCATTTTATTTCCATTGCTCTGTTAGTTTAGTGCACCAGACTTCCCTTACTATTTCTGTCCCATGAATTTCATAGCTTCTTATTTTTTTTATAGCCTCGAGATAGAGCTGGACTTGGCCAAATAAAGATGGGATTAGATGAGATCCTAAAAATACATAGTTTACCCTTAGCTCAAATTTGGATTCCTTCTGAATATCGCTCCTTGAAAGTCCTGATTCCTGCGTGTGCCTCCAGCTGTGACCATTCAAATATTATGCATTAAGTTTGAATATGCTTCCGAGGCTTGTCCTATAGAGCGCGGTAAGGCATTGGTGGGGAAGACATTTGTATCCCAAGGCTCATGCTTTTGCAAAGATGTTACTTTATTAAGCTTGCAAGGGTGCCCTTCAGTGGCTACTGCACGAAAAGCTAGGTTGACAGAGAGTTTTGCAATTTATTTGGGAAGTAAATGCACCAACAATGTGGTTTGCGTAATTGAGTACTTTCTGCCACCCTACAAAATGTTTGTTAGAGGTATAGGGACTTTCTTAAACATGCTTCTATCCACAATGAAAGAACAACTTCCAGGTGTCATAGTTGCTTCTGGACAAGAACTAGGGCAGAGGATGCTCGTTGAAGTTGTTAAAGTTTCCCAGAGTGATGAACTTGACTCCTTTGAAATTGGACAACCACTGCCGAGTGTTCAATCAATACAGGATGGAGCAGCGACTAGCATTCTGAAAACTGATTCACATAATAACAACGAAATACCGAGGATAGAAAAAGATC
This sequence comes from Withania somnifera, assembly GCA_039654485.1. NCBI lineage: Eukaryota > Viridiplantae > Streptophyta > Magnoliopsida > Solanales > Solanaceae > Withania > Withania somnifera. The sequence continues at coordinate 14,862,536 of JBDJHY010000097.1, read as the reverse complement.
ATGGCATTACTCACGAGATTCTAGAACAACAGTTTGGCAAGACTTAAAGATGCTGCCAAAACTTTATCCAGTTTGTTCCCTAACTTAGGTACATTTGAGGCTTTGTATCCATTTTCACTTCATTTTATATTTGTGTACATCCTTTAGACCAGATGAATTTTGCATAAGTAAATCCCTTTTTTTTGGACTACTCCCATAGCAGTTAATCCATCAACGCTGAAACGAATACGTAAGGTACACAACATCTCCAGGTGGACACATCATACGACTAGAAAGGCTTAGAACAATTTTAGCCAAGGCATATCCTTACAAGGTGCTGAACCATATATGGGAGATCAACAATGTCCTAATCTTTCCCAAGAAAAAGGAACAAACTGTAATGAGCACAAAAGATCTCATTCAAAAGGAAAAACTTCTAATCATAGTGTGATGTCTGTAAAAGTTACATATAGAGATGATATCATAAATCAAACTTACCCCTTCAGCAACCATGGTAGAACTGGAGGGGAAGTGGAAAAAAGGCTTAACATATCGTTTCAAAGTTTTTCGATTAAGTATCAGGATGAAGATGACGATTGGGTCACCATAACTAGAGATTCAGATTTGAGGGAGGGTATGCTTGAAATAAGATTATTGGGAAGGAGTACTATGATATTAGTGGTTACCCCAAAATCTCACACATGAAGGATTTGCCATACGTTGTCATGGTTCATCTTCATTG
>JBDJHY010000097.1:14835581-14851923 GCA_039654485.1 Withania somnifera | reverse complement strand
ATAGAATCTTTAGAAGATTTATGTGAAGCCACAAGGAGGTTAGGAGAACTACACAAAGTTGAAAACATCATTACACTGCTCCAGTATCAGCACTGTGAACACACATAAATTGGCAATTAGAATTTTGACCTTTTTTTAGGTAACCAGTACCCAACTCTAACTAGAATGGATTTCTTCGCATAACCGATAACACTAATCAAAATGTTTGACCACTCAAATGCAATTTTACAACCTAACATGTCTATCTGGTCCATGTCCCTGGAACTATTATTTCGGATCCAATGCCAACTTGAGTAAATTTTGCAGTTGATCCACTTGGGTGTGACAGTACATGGTGGATATGATATTTCTTCCGTTAGTGGATATCATACTTTATATGGTTAAAGGATACACTTCCACTCAGTAGAAGTTAAACTCTATTGCAGTATATCATGTTTTTACAGTACATAATTTATTGAAAGCAAGCAAAGGGTTAGAAAGACAGCCTAAAAAGGGCTTTCCAGTTCACCAAGTGCTCCTGGACTAGTTGGGGGTAGAAGAGGAAGTGCACTGGATGTATATCCATGCAACCTTCCTATCACCCTAATTGAATGTTAATTTGGGATCATGGGAAGAGGAAAAGGCTTTTTTATGCTACTTTCTCTTTTAGGGTGGGGGTTAGGTCAGATTGGAAAGGAAGAAATCTATTTTGTTCTTCTTAATGAGGTTCATGAGAAGTGTGCTTGTTTTCTCTTCCCCTACCTCTTGCTATTTCTTCATACCTTCTAGCTTTCTTTGATTTGGAAACATTCTGCTTTTACCTCAGGGAGTTGGAATTCTACTATCAGGACTGTTTGGCACTGGGAATGGATCTTCTGTATCTGTGTAAGTCCAGACGAAAACCTTCTGCAGCTTGATAGCGCCTTATTACAAGAGTTGACCAAGTAGAACTCACTTTTCCTTTGTGTACATGTAGGGAGAATGCTGGTCTTTTGGCACTGACACGTGTTGGCAGTAGAAGAATTGTTCAGATATCTGCTGCGTTCATGATTTTCTTTTCAATTCTCATTAAATCATCACTATTACACATTTGTCGAGAAATGCTTGTAGGTTGCCTTGATACTTGATTCTCCCCACCCTCTGTTGATTTGTCTTGATAACCGTATTATCATCAGGGAAATTTGGAGCTGTCTTTGCTTCAATTCCAGTGCCCATTGTTGGTGCGTTGTATTGCCTTTTCTTCGCTTATGTAGGTATGTATATTTTTAAGGCAAGCCATGCCCTGGATCACTGCCAAAATCTTTCATGTTATTGAAATCTAGGGAATTGTAGCTTCTTATGTTGTTCATTCTGTACAGGTGCTGGAGGCTTTGGCTTCCTTCAGTTCTGCAATCTTAATAGTTTCCACACCAAGTTTATATTAGGTTTCTCTGTCTTTCTGGGCTTGTCCATACCACAGTACTTCAATGAGTATACTGCGGTTGCTGGTTATGGACCTGTTCACACACATGCAAGATGGGTATATCAAATTGGCATCACCTTATAAATGTCTTTACATTTACCTTATGTTGCATTTCAGTCATGTATTAAGAGCTTTTCTGGTTTGTTATTCTTTCAGTTCAACGACATGGTCAATGTGCCCTTTCAATCGAAAGCTTTTGTAGCGGATATTGTGACCTTTTTCCTAGACAACACGATGCATAAAAAAAATGGCCAGATAAGAAAAGACAGAGGCAAGCACTGGTGGGACAAGTTCAAGTCCTTCAAGACTGACACAAGAAGTGAGGATTTCTATTCCCTCCCTTTCAATCTGAACAAGTATTTCCCATCCGTGTGATTTGGTGAAATACCACGAAGATGAAAGATTCATACTTCCACTAGTGTCTTTGCTTTATCCCTTACAGCTCAAAGCGGTGCTTGTGGGAGAGGTTGCTGCTGCAACATCAATTTTCTTTCATATGCACCCTTATGTGCGAAAGGTAGAATAAGTAGCCTGGCCATTTTGAAGAAGCTTAGAACAGCAGTTATATATTAGTTTAAGTATTTCCTACTGTTGTAAATTCATGGATTATATGGATTTAATTAGCAATAAAGCAGATTGCTTGCAGTTAAATCTCAATTGGAAAGGAGAAGGAATTTGTTACAGCAAACATCAAAGTGAAAAGTACCAACAGCAAAACACTAGGACAATATTCTGACAAACATGAAAAAAGACAAGATTATGTAACCAAATGATAAAGGTGTTACACTGGTATAGAAGGGGAGAATGAGGAAACAGAACCACTTGTGAATTGGCATTCGTTGAATTTGAAGACAGAAAAACAAAATAGAGAATTTGGACCAGCACTTCCCTAGCTTCTTTTTTTTCCTTTTGTTGGAACGGAAGCCACTTGTTCTATACCCTCTCCTATCTCTTTCCAAAGTTCAACCACTTTGTCTTGTCATCTACATATGGATTTCATAATGAGGTAGCATTTTGAAGAAACTAATGGGTCAAATATGGGCATTATCGATCTCATTATGATTCCCCCTCAGGCTCATCCAAAGCAAGAACTTAACGTCACATAGTAGCTTTTGGTACATGAGTTAACGATAACAATTTTGAAATTACATTTGAGATTAATTTATTCCATATTTGATTGAGGGCATTAACTAATTCTGAAAATATTTATCCAACTTTTTACACTAAAATATGGAATTATTATTATCTCGTATATAAGATGAGATAAAATGATCCTATATATGAATCCAAACCATCCAATAGCCTTTCTTATTCCATCTCACGTGCCAAATGATTCTATGCAAGTGATGGATTCAACGAAAGCCATGTAATATTGAAAGGGAACGAGCTTCAAATATTATATGTAAGACCATGTCATATTGTTTCAAGTACGAAGACCATGTAATATTGTTTCAATGGTGATAACTAAAACATGTAGCTGCATCTAGGAAGACGCAAAAGTGTAGTATGAGTACAAGTTGCTGAAGCAACAAGTACCCGGTAGGCTTCAAGGTCCCACTAGGCCCATAACAAGCATAAGAGCAGTAAATAACAGGAATAGAAAAAAAAATAAGTCACGAAAGCAAATAATCTAGCATAGGAAGCCAGCTACTCAGATAGAAACAAGGAAACAGATAGTGTAGAAATACAGCTAGCTAAAACCACATAGAAGGATCATAGGCAAGAAGAGAAGGAAGTACTCGGGATCCTGACAGCAACACAGAATAATCAATAAAAGGATATGATAAGACAGATAGCAAAGGATAGTAAGGGGAATCGGGTGGTGTACTAGTAACCTGAAGATATGCAGGAAAAAAGGACGCAACCAAGTGATAAGACACATAAATAACCCAGATAGCAAGAATGGACCATAAGTAAACTCTACACCAACAAAAACACTATATCCAAGCAGTAAAAGCAAGTAAAACCCTGCCAAGACCACATAAGATGGCAGAGTACACAAAAGTCACGCTCACCCGTCGGCATCCACATACTACCAGGGGTATACTGAAGAAAACAAGTGTGGTAAAGTAGCACAAACAAAATAATGCAACAGTTCTTGTGCATGCTCCTCCTCTAGTACCCCTGTACCCAACAGGCAAGACCCATGGAAGGGCTTCCCTCGAATGCCTCTACTAGACCCCTCATTCGGCGTGTCCGTCCCTGGATCCATAGGGCCCATAGAGGTATGCCCACCACGTACAAACACTAGCATTATAGTATCCTTACATCTCAATGTCACGGAGCCTCAGGGAGACTCATACCTGGCATCTAGTGCCTCAGTATAATAGTATCACCGTGTTATAATCTCGACAACTCAGGGCATCCAGTGCCTCATTATAACAGTATCAACAAGGTCCCAAATCGACAGGCGAGAAAGGTTGTACTCATTGCCGAGCGAAGTCGGACTTAAGTGCCAGCATAAGTAGTCAATGATAGTACCCAGCGTCAGGGTGTGAAACATAGTCTAAAACAAGGAGAAAAGGTAGTACCGGGTGATCGATACGCAATCGAGTCTAAAACAAATAGAAAAGTCATGCTATTATCATTATTAGAAAACTTATTTTATTTTGATTTTAGCCATTTCACTCTTTATTACATGAAAATCATCCTCCAAGGACCAATAGTGTAAGAAAACGGTGATAACAGGCCTCCGACGCCAAATACACTCTCAAAACTGAACCTCACGGCTCTCCCGCTGTATGAATGCAACAACACAGACAATATTTATAGCTAACTTATGCTCTACACAGGCTCCCTAAGCTACAGGTAGCAGCATAAGATAACAACCCAAACTCGAGGGCAAAACCCAAAAGCCAACCCACGCAACAATATTATATTGCTTCCTTACTCACCCTACGACCATCACAAAGCCAATACTAGGTCACGAGCATCGTATTACCCCGAGCGTCGATAGAGAGAAAGAGACGAAGAAGAATTGAAGGAGCGGTCAAAGTTCACGGTACCAACCTAGAATTTCCAACCCACGAATGTTATTTAGTACAATTACATAATCTATATACCCAGAGAGCCCCATGAAGCCTACCTGTTGTCTGAAGGATACCGCTCCGCAGCACACAACGATCAGTTCGACTGATAGCAAACAACCTCGAAATGCTCCGAAACTGACAAAAATATGAATTCATATGTCAAGGCGAGTCCAATGATATTAGTTAAGCTAAATTTTATACTGGGCCAAAATTAGGCCTAAAACGGGCTTGAGGGACCCGCTAACCAGACCCAGAAAAAAACTTCTTCACGGAGTTTCCAACATTATCAGGAACTCGTGCTAAAAAAATGAGCACAATCTGAGTGCAAAAAGGGCTTCAAAACTCCTCGAGAAGAAAAGAATTGAAATGTAAAAACTTTACACTAATTAATGAAGAATTACATACCAAAATGCGAATAGCAAGTCAATGATGGAGTAGAATCAACTTGATGCACCAATTACTAACCTAACAATTGTTATGGAATTACAAAGGGGAGAAGCTTACTTACAATGGTGAGAGACGCGAATTACGCGTCACGTACAGGAATGACTGTAAGGGTCATTGCAACATCTACTACTAAAAAGGACTTTCTTCCCCGAAAGTTAGAACATAGTAAAGAGAAAGAAAGAAGAAGACCCCGAATAAGGTCTCACAAAACCCGCGCAGGCATCCACGACGACTTTATTAACTGGAAGACTTATGCCAACAAGCCAACCACAAATAATTTGAAGATCAAATTCAAATTCCTTTAGAGATTAATTTGGACAGATCATAAGCTCTCTCAAAGCTAAAGCCAAAACCGAAGTCAAACTGTTGTCCTGCAGAACACCCCAAAATCATCAGTACAATTCTACAAAACTGCTCGGTGATGAAACTACGAAAGTCACCCACCTAAAATTGAAGAAAAGACCCATCCTACAAGTCCCCAAATCTAAAACTATCCTCCCAACTACTTAGCAACACCAATAGTCACAGTTTAGTCGTGCCATATCTAAACTACACTATCGAATATCCACAATGCTCCCAGAATTCGATTCGAGCTGCACAATCTGAATACCCAGGCGATATCCACTATGTTATTGCATTTGGTGAGGATCTACACTGCTTAGTAATACTTCGAATCCTCCTCAAAACCTGCAACTAGCCTCCTAGTCACTGAGTGAGCTGGGTATCCTAAACCGATACCATAACAACTGAAACCATACACCACCGGACCGACTCTCAAAAACACTAATGGCATACTCAAAATGCAAGGAAAGATATCCTAATAGAAGTGAAAAAGATCTAACCAAACCTACTATGACAATCCCCAAAATAATAAATCTCTGAACCGCTAACACTAGCTAAATGGCCTATAACAACTCCAACCATCTGAAATCAGTTGCAAATTCTTATCACATTATAGTAACCCACCAAACCACGATTTTACCTGAATCACACACTGCACATGTAAAATCTAAAAGAAGTGGTCTTGCACGATGCTCAACAATACGACCCCCACTGCATAGAACCTCATAGCACAATCCTCAAACCCTCTAAATAATTGCAATTTCGGTCTACCATCTAGTTGAACAATTATCCACAACTGAATATCTTGGGGTAAACCAATCACAACAAAATAAATCCTGATATAAATCACGACCTTCTGCCACTCAAGTCTCGAACGAACACTATAGAACCCTTATCGAGGCCAAGACCAAATTTTTCTATGCATAATTGCACCACTGACTCCAACAAACTGCGCTAAACCATCCTCGAGATGCTGTTTGAATATCCTATAACACAAACTCACTTAAATCTGAAGACCATTAGACTATACTCATCCCTACTTAAAGAAAACACTATCTTTCTCAACCAATGATGAACAACTCACACGTGTGCCTATCTACTCTTACAGCACACTAAAATCCCGAGATATCACATATTGAAACTACTCACTTTACCTATATAGTTGGAATTCTTGGAAAAGCAACAACATTTCTTTGCTCTTCTTAGGTTTTTATTTGGCCTTTAAATTTTATTTTTTGATTATTTTCTTACCGAACATTGAATATTTACAAGTCTAAATTTTAAATAATATATTTAAACATAAGAACTAGGCTAACCTAACTGAAACAAGTGTTGTTGGCCCAAATTGACGATCAATACCTCCCAATGTGCACCAAAATAAACCGGTTGAAATAAACCACAATCCCTAAAGGCAAAGGACAACTCAGTCGCCTAAAAATTCTAGAATCGGTTGTATACACCATGTTACCCCGTACTACACAACCATACTCGCATAATCACACCCAATGTACCCCAATTATCTACTAATTACGAACTTCTATTTAGGAACCAACATAGTTGAAATACACTGCGGACTTTACACCAACCGAATCAAGGATAATTGGCTACCGTTGAGACACTACACCACCATGCCGTCCAACTCAGGAATTACACTCCTAATCCAATACTAAAAAGAATATATCCATCTACGAGGTAATCATACAAACATACCTCCCACCGAATCTCAACAGATATACCTCATAACCCATGACTCCTCAAATATAAACACTCGGTGAAAACTGATCCAACTTTTAAAAATAAATAAGAATAAAATTGAGGCGCGGCTCGAACTTAACAGACGAGAAAAACTCATGCTCAGATGGGTGACCAGGAAGAAAAACTCATGCTCAGGAGGGTGATCAGGTGGACCAGTCAACGCAACCGCTACAACGCAACATATAAAACTAGAACAACCAGCAAACGCTGATTCTAACGCCGGAGACAAATCCTAGGTACGCCAAGTGGCACAAAAATTACCTTCCTAGCCATAAGGTGAAAGATGATCCCACGTGGCTATGATACCCATCCATGTAACCGAGGATCTTTTAGGCATGGTTAAGGTAGCAATCTTTGTGCAACCGCCGAGAACTGTGGGGAGAAAAGAGGGTAAATTATTCACGCCCGGATATGTCACACTACTACCAACCAACTGATCCAACTACTAACGAACTCTATCAATTATACAAATCCAGTTCTAGCATAAATATGCTTTAATAGAATTCAAGCCCCTCAACGAGCTACCCAACTGGGTCTAGCATCAAAATCCACTACTAACAATTCAACTATAAAGTATCAACTGGTACTCATCTATCCATGGCTTTCTAGCCAAAAATAGAAATAGAGGCGAATACAGTAAGCAGATAGGCAGAAAAAATCACTAAAATCAGTCAAATAAAGGTCGAACTAGCTAACAACAAAGTGGAATCAAACCTGTGATCACCGTCTTTGCCTCCGTTATAGTCTGATCACAAGTAACTAGACACTAACCCCACCATCTACCTTACTACACTGAGCACTACCTCCGGCGTCTTCAGAAAACCTCCAATAGCCTCTAACCAGTGGAAACGCTAACTCAAGAGAAACCTAAACTACTTAAGATAAAAATAGTACCACCCTACCAGGGGTACTCTCTACCGCGATGAGCTATAACGCCACACTCATAGCATGTCCAACCCTGGGGAAATACCTAGCATAGTGACTTGAGCTACCACACTCTAGGAACAACCTCAACTGTCTGTGCTACCAAAAGGCCCTTACCGAACAAGAACGGTTATCCCGGCCTAAAGCCCTAGCAGAAATACCACCCCCAATCTGCTGGAAACTTTGGACCCTATCATTTAGATTAACCTTAACTGAAGTCTGTAGTACTGTCTGAACTACCTGTAATGCCACCTGAACTGTTGTGATAATGTTTGAACTGTCGGCAATACTGGCTGAACTATATTCCCTAACAAGATGCCACTAACACCATACAGATGATGAGAACCCCGATCACCACCACTGTGGGTGTCAATCCCTCCATAAACCTTATGTGACCCACAACCTGAGCAGAAGAGTGAATCACTACTATTAAGGGATCCACTGCTAGTCAAAGGGGTAAAATCAGTCTGTCGGCAAATTCCTGTGCCCTATCACGCTCAGCAGGGAAGACCATAACAGTGCAACCAAATGACTCATAAAGTCAAACCTCGTACGCAGCGACGAACATCTATCCCTGTTGTAGCTGCCTAAACTCCGTTTGCTCATACGGACCACTCCCTATATCGAGAGATACCCGCATTGATGCTCCTTTCCTTACTAACATTGAATCGTAAGTAATAGGCTCTGCAAAAATTATGTAGCTGAAAATACAATGGTGTCAAAGCTTACCCTAGGTCCACTGGGTGCTAAAACTAAATATTTGTTGGCCATTTATCTGTTGCCGGCCCTGACATTTTACCTACTAGTGGGTGCGGTGACTCTAGTATGTCCTCTACCTATGACTTAGTTCTTACCTCAGCCCCTACTCGCTGAATATCTCAAACGCTCCATTTGATACGAGTACGGCTAGCACCTACCCGCCTCGGCCTTTCACACAAAGTCAAGTAAAGGATTTGCAAGCATTGTAAGCTACCATGTTGAAGATTGATGCTTAGAGTGCCCTTTGGGAAGCCCTTTTCAAGCCATGTCAAAGGGTATTCAACCTATGGGAAGCTTGTGAGTTGCAAGATGTGGAGACTCCAGAACTTAAGAGGCCTAATTGAAGATTCCAAAACTTTGGGGGCTGCTTTGAAGATGCCAGAGCTCTGGGGGCCAAAGTACTATATTACAAACTTATAATAAATATAAATATTAGAGCTTGCAGTATTTTTTATTTTAGAATTTGATGAAATATTTTGAACTCTATTGAGAGATTAGTTCTACCCTAAAATAGCTTTTCAGACATAATCTAGCATAATTATAGTGCGTAATTGAGGGTGAATTGCCTTAGTTGCAATCGTAACTTCTTTTTAAACTCAATCGATGGTTTCCGTTTATGGAATCCAATTTGGTTTCTATAGATAGTGTGTTGTAATTTTTCATCAATTCACATGTTAGATTGAAAAGTGAGGGTAACTAGTCCCTTATTGTTCATAAATCGGTGGATTAATTGTAAATTTCCACATATCTTTTCTCTTTGTTTCTTTCTACCCCATATTTCGTGCGCTTCATATATCGATATGCATCATATGGTATCAAAGCTTAAACTAGTAATTCGTTCTATCGAATTACAGTCCTTAGTTCATAAATTGAAAAATTCAAAAGAAAAAAGAGGGAAAATTCAAAATTTTTGAAATATTTCCAGAAATTTTGAGTTCCTATTTGAATTTTTTGTTTCAAGTGTTATAACCTTGTTCCCCTAGTGTTTTTAGTTACGTGTCTTCAATTTTGAGTCACTCCGAGTTGTTTCTGGTTGTTCACCATTGTTGACATTTAAGGTGAAGAACTATGGTTCATAAGGTTGAAGTTTCGGGTGTATTTTGTGCGTAGAAATTAGTGGGGTTTATTCCCCACAGCGAAGGGAGCACGTGTTCAAAATTTGGTGCAAAATGGAATTCGTTTGAGGGTGGTTGGGTTTTGGAAGTTACAAATGTTCTTGAGTGTTTTTCATATCTTCATTTAAAGAAGATGAATGACTAGTACGTTTGATCCTTCATCCTTGAGTCAAAGTATTATTTTGGTGTTAAAAGGCTGATAATCTTATATCCCAAGTCATTAGGACCTTAGATATCAAATTTCATTCAAGTACGGGTTGATTTGAAGGGGTTTAAAAACTTGGTGTTCTTATGGTTCATATCTTGATTATTGAAGATTTTTAATTATTAGTGTTGTTTGATCCAGATTAGGTGTGTATTGAGTTAAAAAAAAGGTGTTAGTGCACGTGAAATTACCCTTTAGGGCAAGTACAAGGTCACAATTATAAGAAGGAGACCATAAGGAAAAAATCCGTACAAATTCCCGAGTGTGTTGCCCAAGACGGCGACCAGCCCTACGTAAGATGGTGGTCACCCTCTTGGACGAAGGTCTTCTTAGGCTGGATGAAAGTCACCGCCCTCTGGACGGCGGTGGACAACTTATAGGGTCAAAAGTTTCTGCCTAAGACGACAGTAGGAGTGCCTAGACAGTGGTCCGCCCTCACTCACGGCGGTCAAGGTTGATCAAAATTAGCTTCAAACTTGTTCTAAACAACTTGGAATCCACGTCCTTCAACTCAAGTCAGGGTTTAATTTAGTTTCATTTCTTGTGTTCGAACCTACTTCATAACTAGTAATTAGTCTACTTAATTGTTAATTAGTTCTTAGAGTCTGTTTCTTTTGTACTATTTCATTCGATATTTTATTATTTACATAATCATTGCGACTTCTTGATTCAAATCCGGTTGTTCCTTAAAATATTGTGCGTCTATAAGGATCCATTCTTCCACAAAACTTGAAAACCTTGAGTTTTTTGTGAAAAGCTAGTTCGATATCAACTTTGGGAATGAAGTCTACGAGGTTAGTTGAACGATACATACGAGTGAACAAAAGGCTTTTGCTACTAACTTGGTTTGCTAGTTTTGCAGGATACGATGTAACAACATTTGGAAATAATTCAACAAGGGGAGAGCTCCAAACACACAATGGAGTCTCATAGCAAAAAAATGAGCCAAATGTTTAGAGCCCTAGCAAGTATAAGTGCTAGGATGTATGTTTTAGAAAGTGACCAAAGTGGAGGAGAGTCATCGAACACTGCACATGACGAGGGCCAGGGTAGAGATGTTGACACTTCTCCTACAATCTCCCAGGATCAAATAGTGGAGATGAATAGATAAGGGCAAGGGAAGGCACCCATGCAACAACCCATGAGTGCCAATCCCAACCCAAGAGCAGGAACCCCACATCCTTTCAACAATCCACCTATAACACCACCAACTCTACACATATATGACCAACCACAAAGGCCACCATAACTCCATTCCCAATTCACACAACAAATGCCTTTGTATGAACACTAACCACTTCATTCACAAATGACTACCACCCCACCTCCAAATACACATCACCAAGACCGTTTGTACAATAACCCAGTATATGAATACCACGATGAAGGGTATGGTTATGATGTATTTCCTGATGATGATGGTTATAAGGGTTACTAAGACTATGGAGGTATACAAGGAGGAGTTAGGGGCCAGGACAGGAATCAGGGCATGGGAATCAGAGGTGGAGGAGATAGGAATCAAAGAAGAGGGGATAAGATGGGAGCTTGGGAAGAGCTTCATGGTGGAGGAAATGAAGGAAGAGGTGATACCGGGTGTGAAATCAATACCATCAATATCACCCTACCCACCTTCAAGGGAGGTAGCGATCTGGAGGAATTCATTGCCTGGAAACTCCAAACAGAGAGGATATTCCTCACCAATAATGTGATAAAGGCAATAAAGTCCAAATATGCCATTAACCAGTTCGAAGGATATATTTCAACTTGGTGGGAAGTGCAAGTACGAATGAGGGCTATGAATAACCACTTTGTGATACCTACATGGACAGAATTACTAGCACTGATGGAAGAGAGGTATGTTCCCTCCAATTATCTTGAGGATATGCTAAAAAAGGTATATGTATTACACCAAGGTTCCAAAAGCTTGGAAGAACACTATGATGAGATCGAAGGGTTGAGAACGAAGGCCAAGCTTGAGGAGCCAATGCAACACACAATGATACACTTCACCAATGGGCTGAGGGATAACATCTCAAAGCCTATGAGGCTTAAGCACTATCACACATTGAATAAAGCCTTCCACGATACAAATAAACCTAAAGAAGGTTTGAAGGCAGAAAAGAGTTACAAGGTCAAGGGCACTTCGGTATTGTGGAACAAAGGAAGTACAAAGTGGAAGTTACCCTCTAACTATAGCACTTCTAAAGACGGGGGCCAAGGAGTACAAGACAAAGGTGAATCCAAGGCTTACTTTAAGCCCAAGGATGACTACAGAGCCCGAGAAGGTAATGTTACTAAATCCCTTACTCCAAAACTTTCTACTATAAAATGTTTTAAGTGTAAAGGTCGAGGATATATTTTAAGTGAGTGTACTAAGAGGTGGTGATCATATCCTTTTAGGAGGGTTACCAAACTTAGAGCAAAAATGACTCTGAGGGAGAGGAAAGTGAGAGTGAGGAAGAGAATGAGAGAGGTTGTGAGTCAAATGAGGGATTGTAGGTCCTACTATTGGGATTATGATGAGACGATTTGACCCTTTAGGTGATGAAGACTCAAATTCCTATCCAAGAGAAAAGATTTGTCATGTGTAGTAAGGCATTTACTGGGTGCTGTGGTAAAGAAGGAGTTGGATCAAAGAGAGAACATTTCACACTAGGTGCAAGGTTCAGAAGGATATATGTTCATTGATCATAGATAGTGGGAGTTGCACCAATGTAGAAAGTCAATCATTAGTTGACCATTTTCTACTAACCACTCAAAAACACCCAAACCCTTATAAACTACAGTGGCTCAATGACAGTGGTAAGATGAAGGTAATGAAGCAAACAAGCTTCGAATTTAGCATAGGTAAGTACTAGGATGAATTTGTGTTTGATGTAGTACCCGTACAAGATTGTCACCTATTTCTTGGGAGGCCTTGGAAGTTTGATCGAGATGTGACTCACAAAGGGAGGACTAATAAGAACTCCTTCACCTTTTAGTGGAAGAAACATGTACTTTCTCCTCTAAATCCTTATTAGGTAAGTGAGAATTACCGATTGATGAAGGAATTGAATGAAAGAACTAAGGTACTGCAATGAAGGGAGTGGAGAGCGTTAGAAAATAGTTGTGGCTACAAATACCAAGGTATGTATGTTAGCTAAACCAAATATATGCTTAAAAGGGGTTGATGAGGAACTCGACTTAGTGGGACTTGTCAACACTATTTTATTGCTAACCGCTAACTAAGATACTAGCATTTTGCCTAGTATCCTTTCTTCTATTTTACAGGAATATGCTATTTTATTTCCTAAAGAGATGTCGAGTGGGTTGCCACCCATAAGGGGAATGGGACACCAAATAAACTTAGTACCGGGCTCTCAAATCTTGAATAGGATATCTTATAGGAGCAACGCAGCTGAGACCAAGGAGCTCCTAAACCAAGTGGAGGGTTGTTGATCAAAGTCTTGATCAAAGAAAACCTTATACCTTATGTTATTCTTCCATTCTTGTCCCTAAGAAGGATGGCAGTTGGAAATGTGTATGGACTGTCGGGCAGTAAATAAAATAACTATCAAATACCGACATCATATACCCCGATTGGATGACATGTTAGATGAACTTGGGGGATCAACTATCTTCTCTAAAATTTATCTTCGTAGTAGGTACCGTTAAATTTGCATGTGATCGAGAGATGAGTGGAAGACAACATTCAAAACAAAGTTTGAGTTGTATGAATGGATGGTTATGCCTTTTCACCTAACTAATACACTGAGTACCTTTATGGAACTCATGAACCATGTCTTGAAGCCACTGATAAATGAGTGTGTTGTGCTTTATTTTGATGACATACTTGTCTATAACCGATCGATTGAGGAACATGTACAACATCTGAGAAAGGTATTTGAAATATTTATGAGAGAGCAACTTTTTGCAAATCTTAAAAAATGTTCTTTCGATGTGAGAAAAGTTGTGTTCTTCAGCTTTGTTGTCTGTACTGCTGGAGTGGAAGTTAATAAAGAAAAGATTATCTTGGCCAACCCCTTCCAATGCTACTGAAGCCTGTAGCTCTCATAGGTTGGCTAGTTTCTATAGGCGGTTTGTTAAAACTTTAGTACTTTAGCAACTCCATTGACTGGGTTAATCAAGAAGGATGTCCCTTTTAGTTGGGGAGAAGATCAAGATAAGGCCTTTCAGGCCTTGAAGTCTATCTTATGTTCAGCACAATTGCTTCAACTTCCCAACTTTTAGAAGATATTTAAAATTGAATATGATGCCTCGAGGGTTGGTATTGGTGGTGTCCGGATGCAAAAAGGCAATCCCTTGGCCTATTTTAGTGAGAAACTAAAGGGGGCTTCCTTGAACTACTCTACCTATAAAAAAGAACTCTATAAGCATGTGCGGGTATTGGCCAACTGGAAACACTATTTATGGAATAAGGAGTTCATGATAAGGACTTACCATGAGTCGTTAAAACACCTCAAGAGTTAGTCAAAGCTGAATAAAATACATGCAAAGTGGGTTGAATTTATTGAGACATTTCCTTAGATGATCCAATGTAAGCATGGTAAGGAGAATGGGGTGGCGGATGCTCTATCACATCGGTTCATATGGTCCACACTCTTGTGTCCAAACAAATGGGTTTTGAAAGTTTAAAGGAGTTCAATCATACGGATACTAACTTTGGTGACACTTATCGAGGTCTTAGTCTGAGAAACTGAGTAAATATGTTTCAGCTTCTTGTTCAAGAATAAATGAATTTATATGCCCAAGATCTCATGGAGGGTGTTAATTGTGAAAGAAGCCCATAGTGGAGGCCTGATGGGTCATTTTTGAGTCGCTAAGACTCTTGATATGCTGGTCAAATAGTTCTATTGGCCTAAGATAAGGAGAGATGTGGAGCACATATGAGGACAATGTCTACACTGCAAACAAGCTAAGTCAAAAGCCATTCTCAGGTATGTATACTTCCCTTTCTACTCCTAGTGGCCTTGGTTTGAAATTTCCATGGATTTTGTGTTGGGACTTCCTAGGACTAAAAGGGGTTATGAAAATATTTTTGTAGTTATGGATAGGTATTCAACGATGCCGTATTTCATCCCTTGTCATAAGACTGATGCTCCATATGTGGCATCCTTTTTTGTTACTAATGTTGTAAGGCTTCATGGACTACCTAAGACTATTGTTAGGGATAGGGATTCTAAATTTCTAAGCTATTTCTGGAAAATTCTATAGGGTGCACTTTGCACCAAGCTTTTGTTTTCAATTTCTTGTCACCCTCAAACTAATGGTCAAACAGAGGTAGTAAATAGAACACTTGGTAATATGTTGCATTTTGTTATTAGAGGTAAACCAACTTCTTGGGATGAGCAACCCCCCTTAGTTGAATTTCCATACAATTGGTCATTTCATTCCACTATTAGTTTTAACCCTTTATTGCCTCTTACGGTAAACCCTTTGTCTAGTGATTCTGTGATAAGTCTAGATGCAGAGAAGCGGGCATCAGATATGTTAATGATCCACACTCAGGAGTAGGAGGTTCTTGACCGAACCAACACAAAAATAGCCCAAAATAAAACCAGGGTAGGAGGAATGTGATCTTTCAGCTAGGCGATTGGGTGTGGGTAAACTTCCAAAAGGAGAGATTCCAACATGAACGCAAGGGGAAGTTGAGCCTCAGGGGTGAAGGTCCATTTCAAGTACCCCAACGCATCAATCACAATGCCTACAAACTTGATCTACAAAGTGAGTATGATGTCCATGATATGTTTAATATTTATGACTTATCTCATTATTGTGTAGGTGAATGCATGAATTCGAGGATAAATCCTCTTCAAGAAGGGAAGGATAAGTCCCAGCACGGATAACACCTACCCATCCAAGTCTTTCAGAAAGAGTCAGGCGAAGGAGTTGCAGGCATCACAAGATACCATAAGTAAGAGTGATGCTTCGAGAGACATTTTTAAGCCATGTCAAAAGATGTTCAACCTATGGGAAGATTGTGAGTTGTAAAATATAGATATTCTAGAACTTTAGAGGCCTAATTAAAGATTTTAGAACTTTGGGGATTCTTTTGAAGATGCCAGAGCTTTGGGGGGCCAAGGAGCCATTATTGTAACTTGTAATAGATATAAGTATTAGTGTTGCAGTATTTTTTATTTAGTATTTAATGAAATATTTTGTTCTCCTTGAGAGATTAGTTCTAGCATAGAATAGCTTTTCAGACATAATCTAGTTAAATTGTAGAGCATAATTGAGGGTGGATTCCCTTAGTTGCAACCGTAGCTTCTTTTTACACTCAATCAAAGGTTTCCATTTGTTGACTTCAGATTTGGTTTTCGTAGAT
>JBDJHY010000097.1:14661255-14679494 GCA_039654485.1 Withania somnifera | reverse complement strand
AAATGAGTGGGAAAGTAAAGGGAATTCCAATTCCCGGCTAAAGGACATTTCGAGATGGCCACTACTGAAATTGAGTTGGACTCAGGCCCAATACCTTCTTTGGATGTCATGCCCTAACTACTTGATCAAGAGCTGGGTTTTGGGTTTTCTCGGTATCCAAATCAAGCTAACTAGACTCAACCTCCTCAAAGACCTCGATCTGAGTGACTTGAGTTTCGATTGCCGCCTTGATGAAATTTTTGATTCGGCCACTCGACAGTCATAAGCAACTAGATCTTCTCTCGTAGCCAATGAAGTTCCTTATGATCTAACTCCGCAACAATTGCAACGGACCGGCCTCGTATGGAGGGATGGAGATGGATCCTTGGGACCTCCTACGTTGTTCGACTGACAATCTGCTTACATGTATTCACATACTAGAGAAATGTGACAGACTTTTAAAGGAATGACTTCTCCATTATATCATACTAAACATTGCAAGTGTAGAAATATCTAATAAAGAAAAGTACAAACAACTTTCTTTATCAATCGATTACATACACAAAAGAAAATCAATCAAGATAGAATTTAGAAATTTCAATGTCTAGCTAATTAATTTTATACTTATATTAGTTTATAGACTCATTAGTATTATAATAGTAGTATATATGAATTATATACATAATATGCACTTTGATATTTTGATATTTTAGTTATAGATTAAATAGTTTATTAAATATAAAAAAATTAAAATATACATTAAATATTATAATATTAAAATTGCAATACTAAAAAATTTTAATTCCATCATTATAATTTGATATCTACCTATCAAATCCTCTCCTAGCAGGGAATTAAGATTATTCCTTCTAGCTCAATTTATATAATTTTTTTTTAGTCAGCTTTAAAAAATTATATTTTTATATTTAATAAAAAATTAATTTTAAAATATTTATATTATTCTTCATAAAATGCTTATTTTATTTTTGATAAATAATTTATAGTTACATAAACAATTATAACTTATATTAGACCATAAAGTTTAAATTATATAAATCAAATTACATGATATAAAGCAGCAATACTGGCAATCACATATTCAACTTCTTAAATTTGTCCAATTTTCTTATTTAGACATTGAACTTTATCTTGTTCTAATTGACTACAAAATTATATATAAGTTTATTTCATTTAGACATAACAAGCTAACATGATATATTTCGTGTACTTATGCATCTGATATGAAAATATTACTTCACATATTAAAACAGATGCTGCATAAATTCATTCATTCATACACAAATATCAAGGACTGAAAAAATTCAGAGAAAAGTTCGTGTTTTTCTTTAATTTCACTCGATTTTCAGTCATTTCTTACAAAATTAATATTAAAATTGGATCATTGTTGAGCTATTCTAGCAATTTTATGATATTAATTTCATCTCTTTAATGTAAATATGATCTATGCGATATTTGTTTTAATATGTGGAATAATATTTTTTCATATCAGACCTCTAAGTATATGTGTTTATTTGATAATATGTCATCTCAGCTTGTTATGTCTGGTAGGAATAAATCTATATTCCCTCCGTGTCCTACTTTTCTTTTTGGTTCGTTGTCAAAAAGCTATCTCATTTCATAGACATTTTATTATTTGGTAATTTTTAAAAATAAAATTACTTTTTTATTTTTATTAGTGTCATTTTATTATACAAAAATAATACTCTTTTTTTAATAAAAAGCAATTTAAAAATATTATAATTTTTTAAAATTTAATTTAATTAAAAAAATATAATTTTATATTTAATTAAAACAAGCTAAAAAGTTTCATTATCTTACGTCATCAAGTTACAACCAGAAAGCAGCAACTTTATTAGTGGATATCTACCGTGCATGCGTAGGCTACTGTGTCTGCAATAACAACACGACAAGCGCCGCTGACTCAAAGCATATTAAAGCCCCCAAGCGACATTAAGGCAAATGCATACTCGAAGCACGACAAGAATGATTATGCCTCACCACAATATGAGTTTTGATAGCCATTATGCAAAGTTTAATTCAAATTCAATTTTTTTATGCAATTCAACTATAAATAAATAAGTAAGCTTTATGAAATTAGATTTCTAACTTATATTAATTTAAATTCATAAAAAGATATGATGAATATAAAACTAAGAGTTTTAAAAATTGAATTCATAAAATTCTTAAATCTAGAACTCTTAAAAGACAAATTGAAATTGATATTTCAAACAAATTAAAAGAAGTCTTGATTAATCGGTAGTGTACCATTGGTCTAATAATTTAAATTATTTTAATTCATCGAGTTATCGGCTCTATAATGATTTTGGCTTTCTCAACAGGTTAATTAAGAACTCCATGATAATTATTAAATTACAACTTTACCAGTAGGTAGATAAAAGTCACTTTACCGTGGTGTGCACACTTTTCACTTGTTTAGTTATTAGCTTATATCTAGTTTTATCTCTCTCCGTAGTACTTTTAGCCTTTGAGTGAACTGTAATTAAGCATAAGTAAGTGACTGCATGATCATGAGGAGTATGACATGTGTGCATTATTTGAGTCTTTGCATGGGATAAATATTTGGAGAAGAAAAGATAGAGAAACTAAAAGTTCCTTATAATTAAACTTAGGCCAGTGCCAAATTAGCTGCAATTTCGTTTAATAACATATGTAACAAAATAAATTTGAGATTTGTATTATTCAGAATCCAACCAATAACGGTTAAATTGATAATTAAATTGTTGATGATCAATAATTATATTTTAACAATCTTATAATGGTTTAAAATATTTATAAATCAATAATTAATAATTAACTACACCAATAATATTAAAAGTCAAACCAAATCATCTGATAAATACCCCTACATAAATCCCACATTTATTTATATCGATTTACTTAAGCCAGTTCAATAATATATACTATAATAATAAAGAATTTAACAATAATAAATAGTGTTAAGAATTTTATCGCATTAATTATTTATCATTATATCCAGGACACTTATCAAATTCACAGGCTATCTTAACCACTAAACAAAACCGCTTGGGCCCTCGAAAAAATTGGGAGCCCCCATTTCTCTCAAAGATATAGTTATACATATTATTTGTAAAAAATGAAAGGAAGTCAAATGGCTTTTATGTCAATGTTAGACCATGCTACCATCTATATATTCAATCACATCAGATCTAGGCAGCAGCTAGCTATTGCTTACAATCAATACAATGCACATCGATCATACACACGAGAACGTTCGATGAACTTACAGGTACAAAGCCTCAACTTGTTGTACAGAGAATACTACAAGTCAATGAATTTTAATCTGATCAAAAATCAAGATTTAGCTATTCCTGGCGCTGAGAAATAGACTTGTGATTTCCTCAACAAATGAAATAAATCAATCACATTTTCTGCTTTTATTTTTACTGAAGCTAAGTTCGATGCTAAACTCAATGACTTTATTCTTAATTTTATATTTATATTATACATATATAATTTTCTTTTGAAATCTAATTATTAATACCTAATATTGCTATTCTAGAATTTAAAATTCCACCTCCGCATCTTTCATTTCTTCTCTCGGTAGATTTAGTGGTCCACATATAAATTTAGACTGCAATGCGTAATATTTAACGCAACGGATATATAAGTATGCCAAATGGGTTGACTGAAATATTATTATTTTAAATGTTGGAATTCTTTCACACACAATAAATAAAAATAATGAATACAAATTGACTTAGTCTTTTAACAAGTAAAAATCAGTAACTTTCAGGGAATGTTTTTGTTGAATTTTCAGAGCTGTACTAGGAACTAGGAAGTAGAGAGCTAGGTCCCTCACTTCTTTACTTCTCTTGACTTTGTACACCCTATCAAAAACATAATCAAGACTATGAATTCCACACGTAATTTGTAATTATTATTATTTTTTGTTTCTCATATGGCATTTGATATGTTTTGGATTGTGATGAATTTGGATTTGCATGGTAGAATCTCATTTTAACGTAAATGTTCTTGAAATTTTTTTACACTTAAAATTCAAATACGAGATATTTATTCATCATTTTACTAAATAGCACTGCCCTTTCCCTTTTAAATTGGTGGAGAGGTTCTGAAGGGGTTGGGGGTAGAGAAGGGGCAAACAAATTTTAAAACAAAACTTTTATTAAGAATTAATAAAAGAATACTATATAACATAACATGTGGGGCACAGCTAAATCATAATTATAACAATTTTTGTTTATTTAAGTCTTAAATGTTTCTTATATTATAGTCTAACAGACAGGTACTTTCCCCCTTAAATAATAATAACCACTTTTCCCCACCAGATATTTATTTCTAATTTTTTATAAATGATATTTGTTTAATTCTTGATGTTAATGTTCGGTAATGAAAAAACAGAATAATTAAATTTTATGCACTATTGAGAAATGAAATTTACGTTATATTATCTTGCAACTTAAGTGCATTCTGCCAGCCATGCAAATGTATTGGAAGTGTATGAAAAATAAACAAACGCAAAGTGTCAATAAATCAGATTAGTTACATTTAAGAAGAAATTCCTCAATTATTATGCAATATTGAAAACTTGGTTAGCTAGAGATTGGCCATAAAATTTGAGAGTATAATTTTAAAAATGGAAAAGGATTAAATATACCTTTAAATTATGATAAATGATATGAATATATTTTTTATTATATTTTTGGATCATTCATACCCTTGCCGTTAGTGTTAGGTACATATATGCCTTTATATTTAACGGAAGGACATACAGTAATCCCGTAGCTTAAATAACTCATTTCCTCTTTATTTTACCCAAGTTTATTTTAAGATCCTCCCGACCCAATTTTTTTTTCCCCTTCTCTTCTCCAAGTCTATCAATGGCAGCACTTCTTTTTGATAATTTGTATAATTTTTAATATTTATTCTCTTGCACTAAAAAAACCACACGGGTTGAACTTGACTAAATCACATGACAAATTTGAATAAATTTAAATTTTGTAAGAGCTATGAACTTCTTCTTTCCATCAAATCATATGTTATTCCTTTTTAGAAATTGATGGCATTCCCCAGTGAACACCAAAAATGCATATAAATATAGATCAAATCTTCCATGAAAAGCTACAAAGGAGTAGCAAGAGATTCACCAATTCCTTAGCATTTTCACGTAAAAAGCACCTGCTGTAAAGAATAAATTCTCTCTTCAACAATCTATCCTATGTTAAATATGTTACGAGGGAAGCAAGCCAATTTGGTTAGTACTTTAGAAGAAACTATTCCCAAGTCAAGAAATGGATAGACTTGGAGCATAGAAGGGGGAAAAATTATTTGGGTTGGGCGGGTCTTAAAATGGATATGGGTAAAATAAAGAGAAAATGTGTTATTGAAGCCACGTATCCGCCACGTGTCTGCCACATGTCCTTCCATTAAATATAAGAGTATATATATATATATATATATATATATATATATGACATTAACAATAGGGGTGTGGATGACCCATTGAGAGTAATATATTTATACTATTTACAATAATTTAGAGGTATATTTGATCATTTTTCGTTTTAAAAGTTTATCCCTAAGTATTTATTTGATTATAAAATTTGATCTTCAAATATTTAGAAGTTCATAAATACTAGCTAATTTAGATCAATTATTAAACTTTTGGGATTTTAGTTAAAAGTGAAAGATCGTAAATCATTTCATCACATTCCTTGACTACAAACGTTTTTAGATATCATATACTGGTTGGACCCAATATAGCAAATTAATTTTAATTTTTTTAGACCGATTAAAATAAAAAGAGAGAAGGAAACGGGTTAAAATTTATCCGTATTATATATTTATATCAAATCAAATCATTTTATATTATGATTAAGTAAAAAATTAAGGTTGAAATACATGTGATAGTGGTGGTTTGATCGTTCAATAATGTGATAGTGGTGTTTGTGCATGGTTGTCTTTTTTTGTCTTATTATTTCTCGTAAACACCATAATTAAAAATGATTAACGGTTTGGAAAAGTCTTTCATTATCACCTAAAGCACAAAATAAGTTGCTTGCTTGTCATTATGATAGAAAATTACAACTTTTGGGATCACTAATTCAGAACAAAATCTATTTCCATCCTGATTATGGGCTATTAATTGAAGGAAACATGATCAAATTTATTTATTTTTACTTTTAAATATTAATTAATTTTACTTTTTTTTTGGCTGAATATATTTTACTGTTATTATATTTTTAACTTGTGCCTTTTCTTGAATGAAAAATATTTTCAAAAAATAAATATTGACCTAAATCCTACCCGATTCAACCTGACCCTATTCTAACTAAACCCTATCGACCCAAATCTAGGCAATGATAATTTTAACTTCAGAACCTTATCAAATCTCTTGTTCATCTTCTTGTTGAAGTAATTAATTACTACCTGAAATGATGTTGACTATTAGTAGTTGTTAACTTAATGTAGCCTCCACTTTGCAAGCTTCCACTAACACTGAAAATTAAATGAATAATTTATTAACTTCTAATCTGTTAGCTAATTAAATAGCACTATGTACAACTTCCCAACCATATTAGTTATAACACACCGATATAAAATAAGTTTAAGTATATTTTGTTAACCAACTCTTATGTGTTACCAAATTGGTAAATATGTTATTTATCCTTTTTAAATTATTTATCCTAATTTTTAAAAGTATTTATACTAAATTATTCATCATTTAAAGGTTCAAGAAAAATATATTTATTTTCTTGCATTTTTTCCATTAGATTGTTTTTGAAAACTATTGTCTTAATATATAAATGAGGATGTATATCAATAATTTTTTTTAAAATAATATTATTTTAAAAAAAAACGTGTAAAAGAGAAATAAAATGAATAATTTTAAATTAAAAGGAATATTTTAATATAAACACCTCTATTAAGACAATGTTAACTTAGTAACTCACACTTGACATTAACTTAATTATTACTTAAATGTAGTAAAATATTCACCAACCTGTTATAAACACATTAAGTTTGTTCCAATTATAAGTTTCTTCACAAATATAAATGCATCGTAACAATCAATACTACAAGAAGATAATGAAAGTAAAATTATCGAATAATTTTTTTATCTATTTAAATTTTAATAAATAAAATTACTTAATATTTATTTTGATAAAAAAAACATAAAATAAAATTATCATTATTGCTTATTTATATTTTAATAAAGTTACTTCGTATCTTTGTTAATTGAACATCAAATACTCTATTAAATTTTTAAAACTTAAATTTCTTTGGACACCATCGTTATAAAAGAATCTAGCTATTGTTTAAGGCCAGCGGTAAACAAAGAAAATAAAAAATTCGTAGTTGTACCGATCCAGTTGACAATAACTTTTAAAATCAAGTAATAAAGAAGTTCATTCTCCCCATTTCACAAAAGGAATAAAATGCTTTATTAAACTACTTTTATTCATTTGATATTTCTATATGAAAAAAAAAATTATTTAAAAATAAGCAGTAAAATAACTTTAAATAATAATAATTTAATAAATAAAACAAAATCTTTTTTATTTTTAAAATATCGAGCTTGGCCAAATATTATCACATAAATTTAAATAAAAAATAATAAATAAAATAAAAGTTTTACTATATTATATTTTGAATATAATAAAATTTAATATTTTAAAAAATATAATCATAATTAATGATAAAAATAAATTATAATTTTTTTTTATGAACTTTTGAAATTAAATAAAAGTGAACGTGGACGAAGAAATAAAATAAAAAGTGACACATTCCATCAAGATTCTCCCATCAACTTTTTGAAGTGTAAAGCATTTGCTATTCAAATTGAAAAAGATCGCCACATTCCTCTTTGTTCCGGGAAACCGTCTTCTTCTTCATCTCTCTCTATATGTATACATCTTTTGTTGTATATCTATGCATATCGCTCTCTCTCTTAAGACCCAGTCTTGCTTGTTACCATGTTTTGATGACCTAACTTTCTCTATCTTCTAACTATACTTTTTCCTCTTTCTTATAAAGTTTTTTTTTTTTGTAGAACAAAATTGTCGGTTTGGAATTTTTAGAGCAACCCCATTTCTCTATACCCTCTATTGTGCTCTATTTCTTCGTGATCACTAGAAATTGAAAAGAGAATTTTCATTTTTCAACATGAAAAGAGCAAAGTTTGTCTTGTTCATGTCACTGAATAGGCAAAGATTGTTGCAAGTTTTGATTTTGTTAGGACTTTGTTATGTATTTTTAGTGGGTCTTGAAGTTCCTTTTGTTTTTAAAAATGGGTTTAGTTTAGTTTCTCAAGATGGTTTTGGCACTGGGCAGTTTTCCAAGTCTTTTGTGCTTGATAGTGAAGAGGAGTTAGAAGAAAAAGAGGCCCCAATTCGCCCTTTTGATGTTCCACTTTTGGTTCCAAGTCAATCAAAGAGTGAAAGAAAAATTAGGGAAATCAAGAATCCATTGTCAAGTTTGGTTTTTGATGGTAGTGATGTCAATATGACTAGTAATGATGGATTTTCTGGGATTTTGAAGTCAGCAAAAGAGGCTTTTGAGGTAGGTAAAAAGTTCTGGAAAGAGCTTGAATTGTATAAAAAAGAAGTGGGTTTTTTAGAAAGTAACAAGACAGAAGAATGCCCTCATTCAATTTCAATGTCAGGGGGTGAATTTTTGGGAAAAGGGAGAATGATGGTGTTGCCATGTGGGCTTACTCTTGGTTCACATATAACTGTTGTGGGGAGGCCAAAAAGGGCCCATCAGGAGCATGATCCAAAGATATCATTGCTGAGGGAAGGTCAATTCTTGATGGTTTCACAGTTTATGATGGAGTTACAAGGGCTGAAGACTGTTGATGGAGAGGACCCACCTAGGATTCTTCACTTCAACCCAAGGTTGAAAGGTGATTGGAGTGGGAAGCCTGTGATTGAGCAGAACACTTGTTATAGGATGCAGTGGGGGACTGCTCAAAGGTGTGATGGATGGAGGTCCAGGAATGATGAGGAGACTGGTGAGAATATGAATTTCTGGTTCTTTATTTCTTTAGTACTTTATAAGAAATTTTTCTGGTTTAGATGAACTAGTTTAATCGATCAAGGAGGGTCTGTCGAAAACTCTCTACCTCCCAAGGTAGAGCTACTCTCCCAAGATTCCACTTGTGGATTGCACTGTGCATTGCCATACATGTAGGGCTTCCCTATATAATTCTCTATAATCCAAATGCTTATAAGATTCATATAGCTGTTAACTTGCTGCAATCCTCCTCCTTTTTCAGACCTGTGACCAATAATGTGAAACTCACATAGACAGAATCGCTAAGAAAAGTCAAATGTTTAATAAACTGGTTAAACTTAAAGATTTTGTTAGCTGGAGGAACTATTTGATTTAATAGTTGAGGTTAAAAGGTTGTTCCTTTTTATTTTATTTTAGTTGGGGGTGGGGTGGGGTTGGCGGTTGATGGGGAGACTGCATAAGTTTCTTATGGTGCGTAATCAGGCAGTTGAATAAGTTCCGAGTATAAAACTTATTGCTTGAGGAGGCGCTATTTCATGATGGATAGATTTCTCAGATTATTCTCATGAGTTGGGGATTTGAATACATTTTCTACATGGGTTTCTGGGAAATTGGATGGAGGATAAAGCAAGAAAAATGCACCATCAGTTACATTTGCATCTTTTCGTAGTCTGTGGTGCAGTGATCTATCATTTGTATGTTGTATGACATTTTTGATAACGTCTAGACTCTTTTGCAGTTGATGGCCAGGTAAAATGTGAAAAGTGGATCCTAGATAATGATACTAGCCCTTCTCAGCAATCAAAGGCATCTTGGTGGTTAAACCGGCTAGTGGGGCGAAAAAAGAAGGTCGATTTTGATTGGCCATTCCCATTTTCAGAGGATAGATTATTTGTGCTAACTCTCAGTGCCGGTTTGGAGGGTTATCACGTGAATGTTGATGGGAGGCATGTGACTTCATTTCCATATCGAATTGTAAGTAACATACTATCACTCCACCTCTTCAATTTCATGTTGAACTATTGAATTGAACTATATAAGGTTCTCGTTGATGCTCTTTAGGGATTTGCGCTCGAGGATGCCACCGGTTTGTCTTTGAATGGTGACATTGATATCGATTCAGTCTTTGCTGCCTCCTTGTCCACATCACATCCTAGCTTTGCTCCTCAAAGACATCTTGATATGTCAAACAGATGGAAGGCACCACCCCTCCTTGATCAGCCTGTGGATCTGTTCATTGGCATTCTGTCTGCAGGCAATCATTTTGCTGAGAGAATGGCTATAAGGAGGTCTTGGATGCAGCATCAGCTAATCAAATCTTCAAATGTTGTGGCTCGATTCTTTGTTGCACTGGTAGGTTGACAAATGGTAGCGTGTACAGCATATTGCTTAACTATTAACATTGATGTTGCAGCTTGTTAATTTAAGTTTAACATGGATTGGTTCTTTGACAGCATGCAAGAAAGGATATAAATGTGGAGTTGAAGAAAGAGGCAGAATTTTTTGGTGACATTGTCATTGTTCCTTTCATGGACAATTATGATCTTGTTGTCTTGAAAACAGTTGCCATCTGTGAATATGGGGTGAGTTGTGGATTACCTATAAACGTTGACATTGGTTGTCCCCATTGATGTCGTCCCAAAATTTATTTCTTTTTAATTTGATCTTTGCTTCTTGTGCAGGTCCATGTAGCATATGCGAAAAATATCATGAAGTGTGATGACGATACATTTGTTAGAGTGGATGCAGTTATCAAGGAAGTAAACAAAATACCCAAGAATAGGAGCTTATATGTTGGAAATATCAATTACTATCATAAGCCTCTGCGTAATGGTAAATGGGCAGTGACATATGAGGTAGTAGTTTGAAGTTCCTTTTTTAGATTCTCTTACTCCAATCTCTATGTGGCTAGAAAGCCTAACAGTGCAATTTTCTTTTGGCAAACTATTTTCATATGCTTTATTGTCGAGGAAGTGACTTTGCTTTTACCAGTTTATAGTGTCTGACAAACATGCTTAGAATAGGGGAGGCTATGACTGAGAGATGCTTTTCTACGGAAGTACACTAGGCAGTTCGGATAGGGAATGCTTGAATTTGCAGCAAATGCTATTGCAACAATTGCTAGTTATCAGCATGGATTATATCCGAATGCTGTCTAGTTTTTTGTCTTCTCGATCTTCTTTAGTTTTAGTCACTCAGTATTCTGGCCTTCTAATTTTCGTTATCTTCGTTTCCGGGTGGTTCCTCAGGAATGGCCAGAAGAAGATTATCCACCTTATGCTAATGGACCAGGCTACATTATTTCATCAGCCATTGCAAACTTCGTCGTGTCAGAGTTCGATAGTCATAAGCTAAAGGTTTGAAAAAATCCATGTTATCTCTTCCATAAGTTAATACTCCTGAAACAGCTAACAAGCTCTTGGATGTGCAGTTGTTCAAGATGGAGGATGTCAGCATGGGAATGTGGGTCGAAAAATTTAATAGCTCATCAAGACCTGTGCAATATGTACACAGCTTGAAGTTCTCCCAAGCTGGATGTGTAGACGACTATTATACCGCTCATTACCAGTCCCCAAGACAGATGATTTGTATGTGGAACAAATTACAACAGTTAGGCCAGACTCAATGCTGTAACATGAGATAACACTTCGAATGGTATTTGGGAACTGTCCCAGGAACAAGGATAGACAAGTTTTGCACTTTAATAGAACCATCTTGTGTATATTTTCTGGAGGACTCTCTGTTTTTTATATGATGGGCTGCCTGGGTGCCTTGAAAATTCAGTTTTTGCTTTCTCTACCTTTTATCTGTCTTTTTTTTTTAAAAAAAAAAAAAATGATTGTTTTTTTATAATGTACTTTTTCATAGTAGGTACATAAATGTGCATTTGAGAATATCAGTACACACGTTTGGATGTAAGTTGCCATAGAATAACAGCAGCAAAAGGAAACAAATTTGAGATTCCATATAGTTTTTTTTTTTGGCCTCCTCCTCTTCCTAATTTAAAACAAGTATGATATGTTTTGAATGTCTTGTGGTTTTTATTTTGAGGTATATGGTTGACTAATTCAACATGAAATTGCTATTGCCACACATAGGGGTGGCTGTGTGGGGAAGTTGACATTTGATTTTCTTATGTGAGTAGACCAGCGTTGATTTTTGAAATATGAACAAAACTATGTGAAGCAGCAAAATCAATAGAAAAGGAGATTGTTCGGTACTGACAAAGACATCAAGGAAAATGACTGTAGTTCTCTATCGACAAATTCCTGTTCCTGAATAGCATATAAAGGTTGACCATCAAATATGTAATAGCTATATGAAAAGTCAGGTTGGCCATGTACATGTAGTCTTTTCGTGGTTCCAAATGATGAGCGTAGAAGGATTTTTTCACAAGCAGTATCGGTCTATTGACACAAACTCATCTCGTAAGTGGGCTTGAGTGGGGGGAATGGTGGTGGTTTTCAAGTTTTACTTTGCGTTGCAAGTTGATATTTACTTTTGTAATTTTTTTCCCGTGAATTTACAAAGCCATAAAAAAATTTGATATTTCACATTTGGTACAACTTCAAAAAAGAAAAAAAGAATCAACTGAGTTTATTGAACAAAACTTATCAATTGAGAAGCCTATGTAACTCTCTCCCTATATGACATTTTAAAGTAGCATACTAAAACCAACTAGTCAACATCAACATAGAAGACATTAACACGAGTACAAAGTTAATGAATGAGCCTGTTAACATGATTGCTGCTGACGGAGAAGCAGCAGGAGGACCAGATGGGATATCATCAACGACAGCAGAAGAATTTTCCTTTGCACAAGTGTATTTACAACGACTCGGACGAACAACTCTGTAAACTCCACTACTTGCTAGTACATACATATCCTTCTTGTTATCCTCACCATATGAAAATATGTAGCCTAAAGCCGGAACTGAGCTTCCAGGAACAAAGGTACAATCTATTGGTGATTTCTGAGCACAGTTGAAAGAAATTAGTGTAGTGTTAAATGTTCCACTGTTCTCTGGATTTTCTGTGCCTGCCCACATGGAACCTGCATACAGATCTGCAAAAAGATACCTAGAAAACTCACCTGTCATTACCATGATCAAGAAAATGGACTTTGGCCGAGAGGTAAGGAGTGCCTAATATTAATAAAGAGAGAACAGCCAATTCTATTGACCAGTGAGAGACATTCTAATACTCCCTACACGGTCAGAACTGGACATCTGGAGCGTGAACAGTATAATATGGGGGACCCAAATGGGATAAATCAAGAATAAGGATGAGTCTAGCTCTGATATCTTGTTAAAATATTAAATTTCAGGATTGAACTAAAGGACTCACCTTCCATGCATGCAGGGATCAGTCATGGACCTATAGAAGTATCCACCAGTAATTGAGGCTGACCCTCCATTCTTGTTCACATCAAAATGATTATATCCCATGACAGGGAAAATTGGATTTATGGAGCTCATAGATGTATTTCCTCCACGTGATTTCGAAGGATTGTAAGGGTAAGATCCCTCATATACGCGCCATCCAAAGTTACCACCTTTGCTAACTATATTAACCTCCTCAAATTTATCCTAATAGACAATCATAAAATGCTTATAAGTCCAATGTCAAAATACAGCTGTTGGAAGGGGCTTTTCATGGAAAAGATCCAATATGATTGAAGTGTTAAAACATTACATTCTTGGAGTGTAAAAGTCTGTTACTTTACCTGCCCTACATCAGCACACATGAAGTAAGATAGTCTTGCAGAATCAAAACTGCAGCGCCAAGGATTTCGCATTCCTAGAGCCCATATTTCAGGCTGCAACTCTTTGTCTTCAATGTAAGGATTATCCTTAGGTATGGAGTAGTTTCCCCATAAACCGAGCTTCATGATCTCTGCTTCACCTAAGGGAATAGGCACCAGATGCAAAGGAAAAAGAACTGATAGATCAGTAGAATAAAATAGTGAAATCTAAAACATACAAAAAAAATGTCACATTTTTCTATTTTGGGGATCAATGATAGAAGGACTTAAGTTCAGATGAGAATGCCTGGAAAAAGGGATTAATGCAGAGAAGCTGAAAATGAGGCACAATAAAAAGTGTGAAGACAAAGAGTAAGAAGAAATTCTCGCGTCCTCACAAAACACATGGTTACCTTCTACTAAGTTCTACTTGTATTCCCAGTAGACAATTAAGCAGCCAATCTATTTGCCAAAATGAGAAAAGGATTATGGATTTGTTGGGACTCATATGAGCTTGATAAACTTCTATCTTAACTGCGATAATTAAGACAAGAATATTTCGTTTTCTATTTGATATATAGCCGAGATTATGAAGATTCAGATTGCTCTTTTAGTATCTTTTTCCCCCTAAACATCCTGTCGAGGTATCTTAGTAGAAGCAAGATCTTCGATAATAGCATATATAGAACTGTGAAGCGACTTACTGGATGTGCTATCAACATCAAACCTCATAATTTTTCCCAGCAAGGACTTCTTGTTTTGGGAAAAATTGTAAGGATCACCTATACCTCCTCCATCACCCATCATGAAGTACAAGTATCCATCTCTCGGTCCAAAAAGTATCTGTCCTCCGTGATGACCTGTAAATGGAAGGCCCATGGTGAATATTCTTCTGGCTTCTTTTGGGTTGGCAGTTTTTGCCTGGAAAATTGAGATTCATTCGTTATCATTCAGAGCTAAACAAAGTGAGAACAAAAATATCTATTACACTCTCAAAAGTACCTGTGTTGGCTGGGATCCACTAGCAGTAAATTCTGCTATCACAGCTTGATATTGGCATGGTTGGGAACCACTATCACTAGGTAGTTTTTATGGATCACAGTTCACATATGAGTTACAAGAACATCTTCCTCCACATCCAGGCCATGCTTGCTTATCACAATTGAATGAAGTAAAGAATCGTCCGTTTTGTGAGAACTTTGGATGAAATGCAATTCCCATCATCCCCAGTTCTGTGTCAAAATGAACTTCATCTGTTAGGTCCAAGAAAGGACTAGCTTCATCAAGCTCTAACAGCTCTCCAGAATCGACTTTTGGGATAGTAGCCAACCATATTTTCCCTTGCTGATTCGAGAAGAAAGCACGACTCGAGCCATCAGGATGAGCAACCATATTGAGGTAACTACCATTTCCAATTTTCTCAAGGCATAAACCGCCTGGAGGACTTATAGGCATGGTGGCATTTAAGGTGACAGGTTCTCCAGCAAAACATATTGATCCATCACTAGGAGCTCCACCAAATGCATTGCAGAAATCAGTCTCTGATTTCCAGAGATCTGTCAACTTTGTGAAATTGGACTTGACAGAAGTCGCAAAAGGAGAACTTAAGATAGACACATTTTGACATGTAGTCCATAGTTTGGAGCAAAAGTCACTCTTATCTTGGTCACTTTTGGTTGAATTTGCCGAAGTTGTGGAGTTGCACAAGATAGGGAGTTGTAGAGGAACAGAATCAATTCTGAACAACTCCGCTGAAAACTTATCACACTTCTGCAAAAGGCGAAAAAAATAGATATCAAAAGTTAAATCCTTAACTTATACTGTCCAGATACTAGTGTATACACATTATCTTTTACTCAACTTTAAGTGATTGAAAGTTTCCAAGGTAAATTAGTAGCTGGTGCAGATATATACAAGAGCTATCATGATACAGATTATTAAGAGTAAATAAGCATTTTGAGCTTCACAAACAAAGAATTTCAAGGGGCATGGCATATTTCTGGTCTAATCCAATAAAGGATCCAATTGTTGTGATAATATAGATTTTTATACTAAAATGTTAAAGAGTTAAACTTCATAGTTACATCTTCATATAGCAAGAACAAAACAAGGAAATCAATTTGTTCAAAACTCAAAGTGTTTACACTTTGGTAGGATAATTATAAGGAGTCACAAAGATTATCTTCTTACTGCGCAAATGACAGATTTTACAAGAGAAGCACATCCAGGATCAGAAATGTTCATAGCATTAAACTGAGTCTGAAGTTGTTTATCATCAGTAGAGTTGCAGCATGAGGTTCCATTGTAAGGACAGAATGCTAGTGGAGTCTTTTGCTGAAGAGGAGCCCCTGTAACACATGAAGTAACAACAGTCCAATCAAAAAACCAGAATACATAACTTCAAATAAGATGTTTTTCAAGACAAAAACTTCTAATGCAACAGCGCAAACGCTGAAACTTACTTGAATCAGTACACAAGGAAAGTGAAGAAGAAGGATCAAGAATCTGCAGAAAGTTCAAAAGAATGATGAATATGACAAAATGTCTTCTTCTCATGACTCCTATTTGCAACAAAAAGTTATATTTGCAGCTACATAAGAGTCTTTTTCAACAAATGACGCTTCTTTTTTAGTTCCTAATAAGAATCAGACAGACTTCAGAGACAAAAGTAAGATCATCTAAAAAATGAAACTTTCTCGTGCCTCGACTTTCGAACACACTGAATGATGCTACCAACTTCTGTATTATTGGTCCAATCTTCCCATCAATCCATTTGCAAATTTAAAAATCCCAAGGATCATTTGACAGAATGTGTGCATAAAAATGGGAGGCCCGTTTCCAAGCATTTGACTTTACATGATAAAGCCTTTGCCGTTAATAGAAGCAGAATAAAATAATGGATGGCTTTGCACCTATAATAGTATATTGGATGAAGACCTGAAAACACTGAATTTGTTTGAGAAAAAGACAGGCCGCTGGATGGATCTTGGTCGGTTTCTTGTCCCCAGTGATTGCACAATATTGGCTCTAAAGTCTAGATATAGTTCATAACAACATATAATGACGGGGTAATTGACCATGGAACATGGAGTGGCGAAGTAAGAATTTGTATTAAGAGGAATCAAAATATAAAAAAAATAAACACACAAAAAGTCAAGAGTATTACACAATTTTGTAACTAATATATGCGTCTTTTTTTTTACTTATCTGCACAATATAATTTTCCAATGAAAATGAATTGTACCCTTTTGGAAATGTTGTACTTGAAACTGCAGTTGAGAGGTGAAAAATGACTTGAGTATTTGATCAAAGTGTCTTGGAGTTGACGTAAGAGCTGAAGTAAACAGCCTTTGCAATTTTTATACTCAAATTCTTCGCTAAAATAATGAATGTCCAAATTAGTTTTAGTTTTAGGTTCTGCACTGAGACCATATCAAAGTCAAACTAGTAATAATCTGACAAAAACACGAAAGTCGAAAAGGAATACATTGTTTTTTGTTCTGACAGTAACATGGGACCAGACGTTATCCCAATTGGCTCAAATTCGTTTTTTGTTTAAATCTGTTTGTTGAGTACTTGCACAAATTCATTTGACCACGAAGGTCCCAATATTGTATAGTTCTTGTATTGCCATCAGAATTCACATGACATTGAAGCACTAGCACAGATCGACCGAACCATATTACAATCAATAATATTTCATGTTTTTAACAACCATACCGTAGAAAGCATATTGGACCTCATTTCATTTGTATTACGTGTACATACTCTACGGATGTTCATAAGCTATAAAAAATGTTTTTTAATAATCAACGTCTATTAGCTATATGATGAGAAGAAAAAGAAAGAGATAGAAGCAAAGCAAAAGAAATTTCCTTGCAAGAAACCATGTTACAATATGCTGTACTACTTCCTCTGGACTAATGCATATCGAATGCCTCCGAGAATATGCTGAGGAAGATAAAAGGAGAATACAGATGAATCAAAGATCATACACACGAAGAGTGAGATGGTCCATACATCAAAGCAATATAAAGTTATGGACACTCAAGTAGCACGATACATGGGCCACATAACTCATTAGATTGGCTGCGTCCACTTGTTCCCTCTTCATGCCATCTTCTTCCTTGCTCCTATTTCATCCTTCAAGAGCACCAAGAGCTTTCATGTCCTCCAAGAATGCTGTATATGAATCATCAATGCTTTGCGGTTTTGGTGCAGATGTGCTTATAGATTCATGCTTGACAACAGGCGGAGTTACTACAGGCTGGTTGATTGTAACTGCAGTAGATGACTTTGGCTTGGGTTTTGGGAGCGCAGATTCTCTCCTCACACGTACAGATGAAGGAACCTACCGGAAAGCAACAAGTGAATGTGTTGAATAAAAAATGTGAACGAATGCAAATCCTCGGGTAGAAGTGGTTTATTGTTGGTCATAAGAATTCTCATCACTATATTGTTTTGTATAGAGAAATAAGTT